>PVKP010003693.1:0-105584 GCA_004027715.1 Plecturocebus donacophilus | reverse complement strand
TTTTCGAGCTTTATGCTTGTAGCATTTAAAAATGTTAACTCTTTTTTGTAGCAGAGATTTTTCTGGTGCTTTCTCTCATGAAGAGATTTTTTTTAGATCTATTGCTATGATCTGAACATTTTTATAACCCCCAGAATTCATATGTTGAAACCCAGCCCCTAAAGAGATGGTTTTAAGAGGTGAAAGTCTTTGGGAGGTAATTAGATTATGAAAGTGGAGCCCTCATGAATGGAATTAATGCCCTAATAAAGGAAACTGGTGGGAATTTTGCCCCTTCCATCATATGAGGATATAGCAAGAAGGCACCATGTATAAATCAGGAAGAGGACCCTCGCCAGATGGTGAATCTGCTGGCACTTGAATCTGAGACTTCCCAGGCTCCAGAACTGTGAGCAGTAAATGTTGCTTATAAGCCACAAAATCTATGGTATTTTATTATAGCAGCCCAAGTGGACAGAGACCCACATAAAGCCTGCTTCCTAGAGCACTTCTGCCCTCTCCATGTTGCTTGTAGCTTAAGAAGCGGGTTCCTGCATAAAGTTGCTAGTGATGCTTCAAAAACCTAGCCCACAGGGTTGTAGCAAGGACCTGTTCCTCTGACAAGGTTCTTGCCAAGAGCTCTCAACTTTTTAATCTTCCCAACTTTGAGTATCTTGTTATTCAGTGAAGGGGGTGTGCTGCCAAAATTCTAGTTTTTCAACTCTTGATAAAGGTTAATTTTACATTTATCCAAATTCTTAAGCTGTTCTCTTTCCTTTAATTCCATAGAAAATGCTAGCCGTGATTTCTTGATAATAGCATCTGCTTTCCTTTTGTTTTTCCTTTTGTTTTTGGACTCAAGTATTTTAAGCTCATTCCTTTCCCTGCTTAGGAAGAGACATGAAGTCAAAACATTCTGGCAACATCATTAATTTTTTTTAACTTATCTTGTTCAGTTTGGGACCATTACCTATGTGTTTCAAGCAGGGAGCCAGAGGAGGGCCCAAGGCCATGCCTCCCCGTGGAGTCAGCCCAGGTAAAGAGTTGATTTGGTTGCCCTGGTCAGTGAATTCTGCCATAATCTTGATGATCACCCTTAGCCGCAAAGAAGGCTGAGAAATGTATCTTTAAGTTGGGTATATTCTTTCTGCAAAAGCAACTGTGGTTTGGCTTGCTATGGATGGAGAACTAAATGCAGAGATCAGACTAACAGGGAGCTAAATAGTAGTAGTATGACCAGTGCTGCTATATTGGAGAATGAGCTTAAATTACAAACAGGTTCATCTATAATGAAGCCTTCTATTACTTTGATTGCTGAAATCTTTCATGGAAAAGAAAAATACATGCTGCTGAGATCATAGGGATGTACCTAGCCCACCATGCACTTATCTACTCTCAGCCTCAGCAATCCAGTTCACTCCCTTGAGGAGGCATGGAGGGATATAGTGAGGTGGAAGAACCATCTTCTGGTAGTTTCAAGAAGATAAGTAGTTTTGCTTTATGTGCCCAGGGAGGAATGCTGAGAAGGAGAGAATACTTTTTCTTCTAATAATTATGTATCTATAGATGTGTGAGGGTGTGTGTGTGTGTGTGTGTGTGTGTGTGTGAGAGAGAGAGAGAGAGAGCGAGCACACATATGTGTATATATATAAATACCTGACTGCTTTATATTATTACATATTGTGGCAACTGTGTTATATTAGTTGCTTTATATGTTTTTTCAACTCCTGTTATTAATGAGCTCACAGTATGGTGATCTGCTATGGAAGCGGAGAAAAGGGAAAATTCATGTGTGTTTTGCAGTCATGAAGCCCTTTTAAAGGAGATGGGCATGAACTGCTTATAGATCTTAAAGAATGGGTAGACTTGTTTCAGGTAAAGAGGAAGGGTGACTCAAGGTAAAGAAACAGCAAGGACCACAGCCACTAGGCCTTCAGCTGCTTCAGAAGCTCACTGCAAGATTCATCATTAGAACCATCTGCATTGCTTCACAAGAAACAAACAAGCAAGCAAATGCAGATGACTGGGCAGTAGCTCCTGTGATTACACATCCTGCTACTCCCCGCACTAGAGGAGGGTTTGAGGCAGGTGCTCTTGATGTGTAGCAGGCTCTGGCCTCTCCTTGTGTCCTTGTCATCTTTGATTCCCGATGTAATGCTGATTTGGAAATGCTTAGCAACTAGCCCGGCTCCCTACCCGAGGCTCAGCCCAGGAGTTGGAGTTGACAGCTAATTGTCGCCACTGATTGCTTTGCTGACAGTGCTCTGTGGCTATTTTGGTTTTTCTTGAGAGTTCCTTAATTAGAGAAAATGACATCGTGTGCTGTTCAATCAGTTGCTTGTTGGATATTATTACATTTGTAGGAGAATCAGGCAACATTCGGGCTTGTTCCTGCCAAGCTGGTACTAGGTTCATGACCTGCAGCACAGTTTGCTTGGCAGAGCAGCAGTGCCCACACAGCTGAGACCAGTTTGCCACTGACTCAGGGGAAGAGCATTCTGCATTCCCAGTGTGGACTTAAAGTACCCAGGACTCCCTCAGGGCAATGTAGCTTTGCCCACTGAAACTTTACACCTCACAGTAGCCATTGCTTTGACTTTCTTCCCTCCGAAATGAGATATTTCAGGATTCCTTTGATATTTGCCTTTCTGACTAACATGGAAAGACTCTTTTGTTTTTCCATGGGAGAGATACAAATATGATCTGAAGATGGGTTTCCATTTGGTGAAACTTTAAGTGTGGTTTCTCATACAGTATAGTAAGAGCTCACTACAGTGCTTTACCTAACAGAAGGATGATCTTAAATTAGAAAATATTTTGAGTTATAAAATAAATTTGAAGAGTTTTACAACTCTGAAATCCACAGAATAACTTTTACAAGCTGATTTTTAGGTGTAGTCTCTTCTGTGGCTATGTTTTTGAATTATTTTGGAATAGCACATACCTACTTTATTTACACATAAACTAGGAAGGAAAGTTTGATACATGATTGTCAAATGAGTACTGACCCTCCTAGTCCCTTATTTCTGGCATTAATTCATTGCATCAAAGATACATTGAGCCTTCAGGGGTACCCTTGGGCTTAACAAAGAAGTATGAGACACAGTTTCTGTCCTCAAGAAACTTACATCCTAACTGGGAAGTTAACATTCTTAAATGAGACCTCATGACTTCCTTGAATGAATCTATAAGGTTGTGTAGCTTTTCTCCTGGAGTTATTAGTGTTGGAACAGAGAGTAAAGAATGCAGGATTGATCCAAGGTTGAAAAGATAAGAGGATAAGAATACTGAGGATCTATGGAGAGTTCATAAGGTTCTCAAATTGGGCACAGAAAGAAGGAACACCAAGGTGTATCTGTGTGTGTCGGTGGAGTAGGGCTTGAACATAAAGATAGAGAAAGTGGTTAATGCATATGGTGGATGGGTAGAAGCTGAAGAGGAATCCGTAAGGTCAAGGAAGAAATGGAGAGTGGGTAAGGGTCAAGAGAGATCAAATAATGTCTCTTGTCCATGTTTCCTGTGGGTCTGTCTTTGCCTTCTCAAACGCATGGTAAAAAAGGAAACAGACATGACATTTCTCTTGTGTATTTTTCCCTGAAGGAAAATTCATGGCTCATTCATGGGATCTGTGAAGATCATTTGGTTGAAATTATCAACTTTCTTGCATATATAGAAATGATTAAGATGCTCATTTGTTTCTGTGTATGGTGGTCTCCAAAATGTTTCCTGATGTAATCTTACGTGGTATAAACACACCCACATACACAATGATGAAGAAGAGGAAATCCCCATCACCTGCTGATTGTTCATTACTTTCAAGTAAAGGGAAATTATTATCTCCAGGGAATGTCAGAGAGACCCACATGCTGGAGGTGATTTGCCTTACCAGCAAAGCCAAAGTTTCTGTTTCTTCTTACAGGCTGACAGCTCTCCTTTTAGTCTTCCTGGGTTTTCAGGCTAAGTGCATTTGAAGGCCCCATAAACAAACTTCTTTCTGATCCTATTACTGTTTCCCCATTCAACACTCAGCTTATTCTCATGTTTATATTTAACCAATATAACCCTCATGAAAGGGTTTTACAGTTGAAGTCACAGCAAAAACTAGAGAATAAAATTTTGATTAAAAAACTAAATTTAAAAAGCTCAGACTTTATGATGTCATAATTACTCTATATTCTTCGATATTGTATAATTGCTGATCCCTGGGCGCCACACCTGTTGGAGGTAGCAATTATTTGGGGCCAGTGGCAAGGGTGATAAAGGAATTTACCAAGATGGTTGTAGGTAAAAAAAAAAAAAAAAGGCAGATTTATTAGAGAAAGTATGAAAATACGTCGCAAGGATACAATGGACAGCATAGCAGAGAAGGGAATGTCTGCAAAGAGGCAGGGGTTGGAGGGAAGTTTTATAGCTTCTTGCTGGAGGGGGCTACATGTTTGTGATTAGCTATTTCTCAGAACAATTGGTCATTGCTCTCCTTATAGTGGGGCCCTCCCCAGTGTGGGGTCCCTTCCTCATCGTTGCTTACTTACCTCATCAGGACTCCACAACACCCACTGTAAGTCCCTTGATAGAGTGTCTTACATTCACCTTGGCTACCCAAGTGCTGCCCAGTACCGTCGGACACAGTGGAGCCTTGCAATTGTCTGTGCCTCTGAAGGGAATGTGTCTCATGTCCAGCTCAAACATACCAGCAGTGCGTATTATAAGAGCTTTTTTTCTCAGGTAGCATTTTAAAATTCCTTAAGCTGTATTCCAGACATGAAAGACTCGACCTGAATCGTGTGGTTACCATGGCATCTAAAGAGAACCTTTAGAAGCTTATCGATTTTTCCAGACGGAAAGATGGTAAACTGCTCCAATAGAACATTTTCTACCTTGCAGGCTGAGAATAAAAACTATATTTATCTGAAACAGCAAATCTGATCTTCAAACTTCTCTCAAGCATAATCTTTTATGAGCTATTTGCTGAAACCGCTCATCAGTTTTCATGCTCCAGCACTGACTTATAGCAGCTTCTCTGTCATCTCTGACCAGGAAGCTGCTTTTCAAATAAAATACAAATGTGAAGGACCCCAGCTAAGAAATCCCTTCCAATTTCAGAGAAGAGTCTAACTACCCTTATTCAGGAAGACTGAAGCAAAAACAGGTCTACCCTGAATAAAACGGCAGATCCACTTTCTGCGCAGGCAACCTCTCCCCTTCTGACACAGTTCTTTGATGTTAATTTAATTCTCATTAATTGCTAACTCTAAAGCAACAGAGCTTAAATCTTTGAAAGGACTGCTTTTTATACAATCTTACTGTCTGAAATGTGTGCTTAATAGAAAGGTCATTGGACCACCAGCTTTTTGTCTTAGAGTTAGTAGGCAGAGACTAAGTAATTTCTATTGCTTGACATTTCTATAACACTTGGCAGTATTCAAAACACTTTTATATCCGTTGTTATTTGAGCCACGATGTTATATCCATTGTTATTTGAGCCACGATGGAGTAACAATGCCATGAGGCAGAGACAGATATTTTTAAAAATTACCCCTCTTCACTTTTTTTTTTGGATTAGGGGAATTAGGTGGCACTAGGGATTTGAACCGTGCTACCGGAGTAGGGTGATCCGTCTTCTTTGAGTATCGCCGGAATTTCTAATCACGATGGTCGTCACCTCCCTGGAGGAGCTGGATTCCCTCGTACAGAGACCTGCAGAACTTAGCCAAGAGTCTGGGTCTCTGGGCCAACCTGAGGGCAGACAAGTTGTTAAAAGCCTTGAAAGGCCACATTAGTCATGAGGCAAGAAAAGGAAATGAGAATCAGGATGAGAGTCAAACTTCTGCATCCTCTTGTGATGAGACTGAGATACAGATCAGCCAGGAACGAGCCGAGAGAGAGCCAACTGACCGTGTGACCACAGCAAGGAGAAGGCGCAAGACTGTCCGTGTGGACCCTGACTCCCAGCAGGATCATTCAGAGAGAAACATAAGTGATCCCACTGAATTCCAGAATCATGAAAAGCAGGAAAGCCAGGATCTCAGAGCTACTGCAAAAGTTTCTTCTCCAGATGAGCACCAAGGAGCTGAGAATGCTGTTTTCTCAGGAAAACATGGAATAAATGGTAACAAAGATTCAAAGATACCTTCAGAAAACAAGAAATCTCTCTACACAGATGAGTTATCCAAACCTGGAAAAAATAAAAGAACTGCAGTCACCACTCCAAACTTTAAGAAGCTTCATGAAGCTCATTTTAAGGAAATGGAATCCATTGATCAATATATTAAGAGGAAAAAGAAACATTTTGAAGAACACAATTCCATCAGTGAACTGAAGCAGCAGCCCATCAATAAGGGAGGAGTCATGACTCCAGTACCTCCAAAAGGAAGATTCTCTGTGACTTCTACTCCCATCAGCCAACGACGCTCGCAAGGTCAGTCTTATGGCCCTGCAAGTCAGAGTACCTTGGGTCTGAAGGGGTCACTCAAGTGCTCTGCTATCTCTGCAGCTGAAACAGGTGTCAGGTTTTCAGCTGCTACTAAAGAATGAGCATAAGTGTTCACTGACCAAGAGTCCAGCCAGAAGGTCTGCACATGTGACCATATCTGGGAATACCCCAAAAGGAGAGGCTATGCTCAGGACACACAAAGACCACCAAGAGGAATTCTGCTTCTGTTATTACCCCATTCAAGTTGACAACTGAGGCAGTGCAGACTTCAGTATCGAATAAGAAATGAGTGTTTGATCTTAAGGCAAGTTTATCTCGTCCCCTCAACCATGAACCACAGAAAGGAAAGCTAAAACCATAGGGGCAATCTAAAGAAAATAATTATCTGAATGGACATGTCAACAGAATTAACTTCCACAAGGAAACTTACAAACAACCCTGTCTCCAGACAAAGGAAGAGCAACAGAAGAAACATGAGCAAGAACGAAAGGAGAAGAAAGCAAAGGTTTTGGGAGTGCAAAGGGGCCTCATTTTGGCTGAAGATTAGTAATTTTTTAACACCTTGTAAATATTCCTGTATTCTGAACATTTTTTCCTCTTGTAAATTTTTTTTTTTTTTGCTGTCTTCCCCACTTTAGTCACAAGATCTTTTTCTGCTAACTGTTCATATTCTATGTCTGTCCATGGGTTCTTCATGTGCTACGATCTCTGAAAAGACATTATCACCTTGAAGCTCAAATTCTTTGGGATGGTTTTTGCTTAAGTCCCTATACAACTCAGTTTTCTAATGAGACCCATCCTAAGATTCTGGTCCTAGATTTTTAATATCATGTTCCCCCTGCTGGTTTTAGTATGAACAGAACTGCAGTCTTCTGCTAGGCAATAGCATTTATCTTTTGGCAGCTAGTTACACAAGCTTCAGTAGAAATTGAACAATAACAAGAATAGGGTAAGCTAGGGTAGAAAGGCCACCTCTTCACTCTCTATAGAATATAGTACCCTTTATGAAATGGGGCCATATGGTTTTGTTATGACATCAATATTTTATCTAGGTGAAATTGTTGAGGCTCATATCCGCCTTCGTTCAAATAGCCTCCTGTAATTGCCATCTGTCACTCACTATATTTGCAAAAATAAAACTCATATAAGTAAAAAAAAACATGTTTTATCCTTTAAAAACTATTTTGAACTTTACATTTCAGTTTGACTTAGTGCAATGTTTTAGAAGCCATCTTCAAAGAATAAAACACTACATGCATGTGGCGTATTGGTGAACATGATTTTTATTAGTTAACATTTATATATAATTTATTAGGTAATATGATCAGATAACAGGATCTCCATATAATAAAGAGTCTTTGCGATAAAAAAATTTTTGTTCTATTTTTTGACAGAACAAGAAGTTTATTACTCCCACTCAGTAGTTCTTGGGGCTTTGAGGTTAAGTCATACGTAATTCGAGAAATACTGGGAATCTTCTTAATCTCAGTGACCATCTTTAACACCACGTCTACAGGGATCTCGTTGCCAGATGTTGCAGGTATACCAGTCATGAAGTCACTAGTAATAAAGGTTCGAATAACCACAGATCTCTGGCATGAAGGCTGCTTTTGAAGTGGGTCCTGATCAAAATGTAATGGTGTCAACATCACCGGCATCTGGCTGATTTTCCCAGCATACCCAGACTCCCTGAGGATGTTATGGGCCTCAAAATCAGCTTGGCATAAAGTACTGAGCACACTTGTTGTCAAGAAAGTGGGAGTAACATCTGGAGGACGTTCTTTAACTGGTGGGCCAAATATATAAACAACTCTGTTAACGTTGTGACACATGCGAGGTATAAGCCTAGCCAAAAAAATAAGAGATTCCCAGTCAGGTTCATCTTTACTGGAGATTCCATGCACTTTTTTTTTTTTTTAAGCTATAAAAATGTTTTATTAGGCCAAAGTACTTACTATAAAAATGCTTTAAAATGCAGCAGGAGGAGATGTAAAGACTCAAAGAAGTGTATAGTGACAATGGCTATCAGAACACACTAAAGAATCCACTCTGCTTCCCCCCTTTACCTAGAAAAGGAAGCTTCTAGGTTACCTCCTCCTCCTCAGCTGTGGATCTTGGTATTGCTGGTATTCGGACGCCAGGTCATTAAGGTTACTCTCGGCCTTGGTGAACATCTCACCCATGCCCTCGCCCATGTACCAGTGCAGGAAGGCCTTGCGCCTGAACATAGCTGTAAACTGTTCGGAGACTCGTTTGAAGAGCTCCTGAATGGCTGTGTTGTTACCGCTGTAGGTGGCTGACATTTTTAGCCCCCGGGGTGGGATGTCACAGACGGCTGTTTTCACTTTGTAAGGGAGCCACTCAGCAAAGTAGCTGCTGTTCTTGTTCTGAATATTGAACATTTGCTCATCCACCTCCCTCGTGGACACATGACCCCTGAAAATGGCAGCCATGGTTAGGTATGGGCCATGACAGGGGTCACAGGTGGCCATCATATTCTTAGCATCAAACATCTGCTGGGTGAGCTCAGCCACGGTCAGGGCCCGGTACTGCTGGCTGTGCCGGCTGGTCAGCGGGACAAAGCCAGGCATGAAATGCAGCCGGGAAAATGGAACCATGTTCATGGCCAGCTTCTGCAGGTCAGCATTCAGCTGGCCCTGGGAAATGCAGGCACGTGGAGACCCCACTCGTGGTAGCAGACACCAGGTGATTCAGGTCACTGTAGGTGGGTGTGGTCAGTTTTAAGGTCCTGGAATAGATATAGAGCGCTTCATTGTCGATGCAGAACATCTCGTCTGCATTTTCTATGAGCTGGTGGACAGAGGGGGTGGCATTGTAGGGCTCCACCACCGTGTCTAACACCTTGGACGAGGGCAGCACGCTGAATGTGTTTATGATCCTGTCTGGGTACTCCTCCCGAATTTTGCCCATGAGAAGGGTACCCATCCCAGACCCAGTCCCCCTACCCAGGGAGTGGGTCAGAGGAAACCCTGCAGGCAGTCACAGCTCTCAGCCTCTTTTCTCACAACGTCCATCACCGACTCCATCAGCTCCGCGCCTTCTGTATAGTACCCCTTGGCCCTGTTGTTCCCGGCCCCACACTGATCAAAGATGAAGTTTTCTGGCCTTAAGATCTGCCCGAAGGGCCCCAAGTGCACAGAGTCCATGAGCACAGCGCGGGCCACATACCTGCCACCGCTGGCCTCGTTGCAGTACACATGGATGCGCTCCAGCTGCAGGTCGCTGTCCCCGTGGTGGGCTCCAGCGGATTCGATGCCATGTTCGTCAGGGGTCACCTCCCAGAACTTTGCGCGGGTCTGGTTCCCACGCTGTCCGGTTTGCGTGAGCACGATCTCCCTCACGGCAAGGCGGGACCAGGGCAGGAGGAGAAACGCGAGGAGGAGCGATCTCACAATTTTTCCCTTTCTGCGCAGGCAACCTCTCCCCTTCTGACGCATCCCCTTCTTTGATGTGAATCTAATTCTCATTAATTGCTAACTCTAAAGCAACAGAGCTTAAATCTTTGAAAGGACTGCTTTTTATACAGTCTTATTGTCTGAAATGTGTGCTTAATAGAAAGGTCATTGGACCACCAGCTTTTTGCCTTAGAGTTAGTAGGCAGGGACTGTCTAAGTCATTAATTTCTATTGCTTGACATAACACTTGGCAGTATTCAAAACACTTTTATATCCGTTGTTATTTGAGCCACGATGGAGTAACAACGCCGTGAGGCAGAGATAGATATTTTTTTAAAATTACTCCTCTTCACTTTTTTTTTTTTTTTAATTAGGGGATTGAAGGTGTAAGAAAAGCAAAACTTTTCTTCCCTTTTAGGTTTTTTTTTTTTTTTTTGTGGGGAGAGGGGTGGTGGCTGGGCCTGGGTATTAAGATAAACAGGAAAAACCCAAATTTATTTAATACAAGTTTTATGCGGCATAGGGGCCCTTAGAAGGAAATGAAGACCCAAAGAAGCAGTTAGAATCAGTTTCTTCTACACTGAATTGCACAAAGAATAGTAAATTGTGAAACAGTGTCAAGGCAAAGGGGCTTGGTCTAGGGTAGTTAATTGGGTAAAGAAACTGCTAGGAAAATAAGGGTGAGTTTATCAAGGTCCGTTTGTACAGATTTCTTTCAGCCTCAACTTCTTTTCCTTGATGTTAAGAATGTTGCTTTCCTTCTGGTACAGGGAGGACATTTTTCCACATGGAAATTTTATCTCCTACTTTTAAGAAACAGAAGGAAGGTCAGAGTGATCTTGCACGTGCTGTTTTTTTTTTTTTTTCTAACTGCCTTTAATTCAGAATAGACAATATGCCAGTGCAGCATATTTTGGAGTGGCACATTCTTAATTATTTTAGAGTTTGTGCCTCTTTTAAAATCAGTTCTTACTAGGAGCAGACCTGGAACTAGAAGCTGTTCCTGTCCCTAAGGGTTGCTCAGTCATGATGGGCCAAGTATGAGGATGGGAACGGAGAGCACACAGATTGGGAATTGTCTACTTGCTTGTCTGTCTTCTTGATTTGACTTGCAGCTCCTTGAAGGTGGAGGTTCTTTTATTTATTGTTGGATCGTCAGTGACTAGAATAATGGCTGGCACATAATAGGTGCTCAGTTAACATTGTTAAGAAACAAGTCATAATAATGACAACATGTTCACCTCTGCCTATCCCGCCTCTCAACCATGCCAAAGGCATAGAAAATGTTGAACAGAAGAATTAAATCTACAATAAATAGGCCAAAATATGGGCACAGACGAGGAAGCATAGGTTGTCAATTTGCCAAAAGCACTGGATGAAGGACACTGATTTTGAGAATCTAGCTCCTGTCTTGGGGGAGCTCAAAGTGTACTCAGAAACAGAACACCAACCATGAAAACGATGAGGAAAGTCACTCTCAGTCTGTTTGGTTGGCCCTACCTTCTTGGAAACTCAAATTTCGGGGAGGGTATGGACATGCACTGCAAACAAACCTTAATCTCAGAGGGACACGGAAGCAGAAGAACTCTACTCTCATTTTCTTTGTTTGGTTCTGTAATTACCTGCACCTACATACAAGTGTTTCTATGCATGAAACTAAATTCAGCAACTGGTTGAGGGATGAATCATTCTAATTAACTGGAACAGAAGGTGAACCTTGACAAAGCTTCATTTGGCATTTTTCTTCAGTCAAGTAATCATGCTATAATTTAGCATCAGTAAACAGTTGTTTCCATCCTTAGCCCTACCAGAACTAATATTTTCCAAGTCCTTTACAGCTGTACTTTTCAAGGTTCAGTCCTCAAGCCACGTACTTAAATATCAACCTATGAAATTTGGATTCAGGGCACCTGAGAATCTACTTCTTTTCCCCTTAGTAAACTTTATTTTGGAATAATTTTATATTTACAGAAATATTGCAAATGTTGCAAATATACTACAAAGACTTCCTGTATTTCCTTCACCCAGCTTTTTCTGTTAACTTCTTATAGACAAAAATAACTTGTCAAAATTAATAAATTAACATTGGTATAATAATACGAACTAAGCTACAGACTATTCAGGTTTCACCAGTTTTTCCACTACTGCCCTTTTTCTGTTTAATCCAGGCTATCACATTACATTTAATCCTCATATCTCCTTAGTGTCCTTGGATCTGTGATAGTTTTTTAGTCTTTCCTTGAATCTGCATTTTTAAATAAGCTCTCCAGGTGGTTCTTAGACACTAGAAGTGAACACCATTGCTCTTCCAAAGCCAAGGCACACCTCTCAGGTGCTGAGAAGGGGGACCTTCCCTGGCCTGAGCGGTGTTTTGTGCCCTTCCTCCCAAGTCGTGCCCATACCATTGGGGGATCCGGCAGGGCACATAAGGCACACCCTGCAGAGAAGTTAGCAAATGGAACACAGTACTACTTACAGAAGTCTAGACAGAAATAAGAAACAAATAAGGGTTGTTAAGGCAACCAGGAACTATTTACAGTGAAAAGCTTTGATTCACTTTGGGAAGGGGGAAGAAGAGTTGGGGCTACTTAATGGGAGCAGTAGTCAGAGACATGCCACTGGAGAACCAGCCTCTGCCAGAACCATGGGGCTCTGAAGTACGAAGGAGTGGAGGGGGACAGACCCTGGACTTACCTCCTCTGGCTTAGATCTCCTACTGGTGCCTCCTGTTGGTGGAACTCAACAAGAAGCAGAGGGCAGGGAATGGGCCATAGTGTTCCTGTGCATAGACAAAGGAGAGAAGGGCAGGGAACTGATGTGGAGACTAGATCCAGGGAGGACTTGAAGCGACAAGAACCAGAATTGTTTTAAAGTAGAATGCAGTAGAGATAGCCTGGCTAGTTATTGTGCCTGGATTAAAACTTGTGCTTTGTTTATTAATTTATAGCTACTACGTTATTAGGGGTCCACTGCTTAATTTTTTAAAAAAGAGAGAGATCCAATAAAAACATTATGTGTAGCCTTGGGAACTGTACAGTTGCAAATTCAACAAATATCCTTTTAGTGGATTTATGATTTGATGAAAAACCATGGCTTCCAGCTTCATAAGTAAATATCCAAGCTGAAGAAAAGAAGTGCCCTCTGAGATATAGTCTTAGAATTGATGATGGATTTCGAGAGTGACATATACTACCTTGTAAGGTTTGGATAAAACAGTGCTTTTTTTCCTATCAACTCTCCAGTTTTTGAAAAGAGAGATGATTATCCTTTTTGCAGTATAGTGAATCAAATTCTGAACTAAATGCAGAACTAAAGAAAAAGATTCAGAAAATGTTTTTCACTTTTTTTTGTAATTGCAAAGGAATTTGGAATGAAATTCTCTTGAATGGAAAAGAGCTCGTATTATTATTTTGTTTTTAGAGAATAATAGTCTACTTTTATTTTAAAAATTTTCCATATATATAGCTGCTTTTATTTTATTTCAATAGGTTTTTGGGGAACAGGTAGCATTTGGTTACACGAATAGTTCTTTGATGGTGATTTCTGAGATTTTGGTGCACCCATCACTCGAACAGTATACACTGTACCCAGTGTGTAGTCTTTTATCCTCACCCTTCCCACCCGTTCCCCCAAGTCCCCAAGGTCCATTGTATCATTCTTATACCTTTGCATCCTCATAGCTTAGCTCTCACTTATGCGTGAGAACATATGATATTTGGTTTTCCATTTCTGAGTTACTTTACTTGGAATAATCATCTCCAATTCCATCCGGGTTGCTGTGAATGCCATTATTTCATTCCTTTTTAATGGCTAAGTAGTATTCCATAGTATATATATATCACAATTTCTTTATCCACTCATTGCCTGGTGGGCATTTGGGCTGGTTCCATATTTTTGCAATTGCAAATTGTGCTGCTATAAACATATGTGTGCAAGTATCTTCTTTGTATAATGACTCCTAAAGAGCTCATATTATTCAAGCATCCATGGGACTTATGTGGAATCACTAGTCTTTAGAACTGGACTTTCTTGGGTTTTTTTTTTTATGGTGTGAGTGGGTATGATTTTTTTCCCGTCATTTCAAACCAGGAGTAGAAGTTAGAAAAGAGGAATATTAGCTATACTTTGCATTTTTTTGCCATTAAGTTTGACATTAAATACATTAAGTTTGCTAAAAGAGAAGGCTAGTGGAAGTTCATTTTACTCATGCGTATTTTTCATAGGTATGGGTCTTTTGTATTTGCTCATCATTTTCAGCCAGGAAAGGGACACCTTTATCTTTATTTTAAAAAGTGGTTACATTGGGGTCTTGGCTGGAAACAGAATTTTCCTCCACAGGTTTGAATGAAGGGACTATTGCAGACCCCTCGGGAAGATTATAGTGATAAACAGAGGGTGATCTGGCTCCCAAAAACCAGCAGCAGTTGGAAGCCATCACCATCCTTGGGCCACAGAAACAAGAGGAGCAAATCATGGAGTCTTGTGAGGGTTGTAGTCATGGTGGAAGGGCCACTGAGCAGAAGCTGGAGCTGTGAAGGGACATGCCCACTGTGGAACACTGCAGTGAAGTGAAGAGAGTAGGAAAAACAGCACCCCATCACACTCCTCCCCTTTGTCAAACCCAGCAGGAGCCAGGGCCATGGCAGTGTAGATGACATTGCGACAGCGAGAGATGGAGCATGGCTGGAGGAAGTGTGAAGTGGAGAGAGACGGGCAATACCAGCAAAACGGCCCATTGCAATTAAGCCTCCCAAATTATTTCTTGTGACATTAGGTTTGCAGGGAATGAACAGTAGATGCATTAAATTAACGAGTAATCAATCCATTTTTAAAAAAAGAGTTTTGTTTTAAAATGACTTGCTACTCTCCTAGCCTGTTCTTGTTTTAGTGTATAAAGACCCTGTTTCTCTGAGTTTTCTTAGCCTCACTATTGTAAGGTTTGTTTCCGACGATAAAACGAAGAAACTGAGGCCAGCACTAAAATAATCCAATGCAAGGGAATTTATTCAGGCTGCTGGGTGAGGTTCTGCAGTCCGGACAGGAGGGGCTGGAGAACTCCCGCGGAGTCCTCTTAGACAGGGGATTTTATAGGGAGTGAAACAGCTCGATTGGTTGTGGGAGAGAAAGACTGCTATTGGGTAAGTTACAAGCCTTGACCTAGGACTTGGCTTGTTGTTGGTTGGAATTACTTGCCTGCTATTGGTTGTTAAAGCTCGACTGCTATTGGTTGTTAAGACTCGTCTGCTATTGGTTATTAAGAAGCTATGGTTGCAGCACCTTGTTTGCATACTGGGCTCTTTAAGGGAGGACCAGGCTGTGCGAGCAAGGGAGAATGGAATATGCCTGAGCATGTCTGAGCTTGCTCGGGGCTTTTAAAAGGAAGGAAAAAAAAGGAGGAGGGGGGTGCGTCCAAGCTCCCAGCAAGGCAACTGGCCTTACAACTATGTGGAGAGAAAGGTGTTGACGTTTAAGAATGTGGAGCCTGGCCTGGCCAACATGGTGAGACCCCTGTCTCTACTAAAAATACAAAAATTAGCTGGGCATAGCGGCACACGCCTGTAATCCCAGCTACTCAGGAGGCTGAGGTAGGAGAATTGCTTGAATCTGGGAGGTGGAGGCTGCAGTGAACCGAGATCATGCCACTGCACTCTAGCCTGGGCAACAGAGCGAGACTCCATCTCGAAAAAAGAAAAAGAATGTGGAGTCTGCATTTGACTTCAAGGGGCCTGAGAGATGGCACAGCTGTTATTGGTTGCCCCAAATGGCATTTTCACAGTTAAAAATGGCTGTCGTTACCTGAATGCTCTTATTGTCTTAATGAGTTATTTCTGTTGGAGCTAGATATAATAACTAAGTAATCATTTCCAGTTGTTCGTTGATTATTTGTGCATAAATTATTTAATGAAAATAGACTCAGATGACCCCGTGGTAGAAAGGCCAATTTCTGGGAAAAACATCCACAGTAGCCTCTCACACCCCCAGTTGTAGATGACTGGAGAACAAAAATAAGGCAACAAAGTGATCTTAAATGCCCTTGGCAACCTTAACCAAACCTGGTCCCAGGATCATTGAAGAACTTCTGCTGCGAGGCGCAGAGAAACAGAGCTGAAAATAGAACAGTTGCGGCAGTTTCAGTGGAGCGACCTGAAAATGTTTTCTTTAGCAGGGAGTTTTTAGTGAGCAATAAAACGGTATGCCCAGAAGATTACATTCCTGGGAAAAGACATTTGTGTTTGATTTTCCTTTTCCCGGTGGACTACCTCTCTGAAGTACTTGGCATCAAGTCTTTAAACATGATACAGTGAAAGCTTCTCAGCCTCCCATCTGCTGTACTGCTTTTGTCTTATTTAACCCTTTTCTTCCCCTATTTGTGATGGATTCTTGGGCAAAGCTACCTTCATCTGAAAGGCCCCAGAAAAAAATAAATAGAAGCATGCTCTTTAAAAATTGTATTTATGTATTTACATTGTTCATTCATTTACACTCTGTTTCCTTTGTTCCCTCGCCTGGAACAATGTCTGGCCTGGCTTTGTCCTCAGTTATATTGGCTGCTCTCTTTATATCACAAAATGTTAAGTTAAAACGTCAAAAAGTGGTCATAAGCTATTCGCTTCGGTGGCTAATTGGCTTAAATAAAGTTTGAGAGTCTTTGACTCTCAGAGCTTAAATGAGCTTAATTGAAACTTTGAGCAAAGCTTAAAAAGCCAAATTTGTCTATCATGACTTGTGAAAGGAGTGTCATGACTTTGAGTAGCTGGAATCCATAAGCTGCTCATATTTAGTGACTCTAAGTAGATACTGAGGCCTATCTTGCTCTTATTGATCTGACCTGTGCAAAGTGTTCGAGCCGGCAGTATGGTGAATGCAGTGCCACACTAGCTTGTGCTTTAACCTAAGTTAAGAACCTGAAGCCGGTGATAATGGGGATTAGCACTGATGTAAAGATAATCTCTGTCCTTTGCAGTTATTCTTGTCTGTGTAGGGATTCTTTTCCAAATGACTGGGGTTGTAACATTGACGCATCTTTAACTCTGTTGCCTGCCATAGTCCCTGGAGGTCAGTTAGTTGCCATGGTTGTCTCTGCTAACTCTGAAACATAGATCCATTTCCTTTTCCACTGTAAGTTTCATAGGCAAGGACCTTCTTTCTGTCCTGACTTACCAAGACGACCTCCAACAAGTCTGCCTGCTCATAGTGTTCCCTTCCTCTTGCCACAGTAGGCTTCTTAGACCTAGATCATATTTAGCACGATCTTCCTCTGCTTAAAAACTCTCAGCCAGTTGTTACTTACAGAGTAAAATCCCTGTCAGTCACCAATGAAGACATTTTTTTGTGAGCGAGTGCTATGGGCAAGATCCAATGCTCGATACACAGGAACCCAGATCATGTCCACTTGCTTATTCACCTTGTGTCCTTGATTAGTTTATCATTTCCTGTAGACCAGGAATTGTACTTGATGTGTAGAAGTGCCCAGCAACAGGACTGGCTTTTCATCAGCATTCCTGATTACATAGCTTCAGTTGATGATGGCTCATTAAGGTCTGCAGCTTGGAAAATTATATACATAGTCCTCTCAAGGCTGTTAGATGTGACTCCTAATGTTTTTGAAACTGTCTATTTAGAATTCTCTTCAGAACTTGTAAGTTGTGAAAAGAGTATTATTACTCCATCCTTTTGTTCAAGACACAATTTACTGAATGCCTGCTTAGTGCCAGGCACCATGTCCAGCCCTTGGTATGCCAGAATGTGTGAAAGCCCACCAAGCAGACTGCTAGGAACACACCAGAGGCAAACAAGCTTAGGTTTGTTACCTTGTGCTGCAGTAAGAGACAGTCACACCATGGAGAGGTGTGGGGCATCTCAACAGGTGGAAGCTTGGGAAGAATATCTATAGAGTTTTCAGGGCTGAAGTTAGTCATAGGATGCTGTTGGAAGAGATTGGTCAGAAGTCGTAAACCAGGAAGTTTCTGGAACAATCAGTGCTCGTATCTTGAGGACAGGTGACTGTGTGGTGTTATAGGTAGATCAGTTTGTCTGTGACCTTATTTAGAACATATGTGATGTAGTTTGGATACTTGTCCCCACTCAAATCTCATGTTTGGAAAATGTAAGCCCCAGTGTTGGAGGTGAGGCCTGGTGGGAGGTGTTTGGACCATGGGGGTGGATCCCTCATGAATGACTTTGGCCATCCTCTTGCTGATGAGTGAATTCTTACTCTGAGTTCACACGAGATCTGGTTGTATGAAAGTGTGTGGCCCCTCCCCCTTCTCTTGCTCCTGTTTTCTCCATGTGATCTGCCTGCTCCCCCTTTGCCTTCCACCATGAGTGGAAGCTTCGTGAGGCCTCCTAGGAAGCATATGCAGCTGTGCTTTCTGTACACCCTGTAGAACCATGAGCGAATTCAATCTCTTCCCTTATAAATTATCCAGGCTCAGGTGTTTCTTTACAGCAGTGCAAGGATGGCTGAATACAGCATGTGTCTGAATGAGTAGGTGTAGAGTCTGAGTTTAGTTTGCCTTGCATGTCATGGCTTAAACAGTTTTTCAGTGTCATAAGTCATAATCCATTTTGCAAGTTATGGTTTCGGTTTGATTTTTCAGATCCCCCTCACATCTTAGTTGCCAGCTGAATTGACTTTCCCTTCATCAGAATGATAATGACAAGTTCCTGTTCTCAAGAAGTCCCCAGTCTGGGCTATTATAATATAATTTGATATGTACTATAATAGAGATATAAATAAGGTGTTACTGAATTCAGAAGCAGCAAACTTTTTTAAAAAAACTAAAACTGGCCGGGCGCGGTGGCTCACACCTATAATCCCAGCACTTTGGGAGGCCGAGGTGGGCGGATCACGAGGTCAAGATATCGAGACTATCCTGGCCGACATGGTGAAACCCCATCTCTAATAAAAATACAAAAATTAGCTGGGTGTGGTGGCACGTGCCTGTGGTCCCAGCTACTCGGGAGGCTGAGGTGGAAGAATCGCTTGAACCCAGGAGGCAGAGGTTGCAGTGAGTCGGGATTGTGCCACTGAACTCCAGCCTGGCAACAGAGCAAGACTCCGTCTCAAACAAAAACAAAAACAAAAACAAAAAAAACTAAAACTTTGTTGAGATCCTACCATATGCAAAGCTCTACACAATTATGTACTGCTCAAATTACGTATGTTATTTTATTTGATCCTCAGCAATCCTACAAAGTAGGTATTATTTTTCTTTTAAATTTTAAAGTCAAAAAAGTGTGATGCCAAAAAAGTTAGATGGCTCACTCAAGGTCACCCAGCTAAGAGATGATTTTAGGACTTTATTAAGCAAACGTTTGCTGGATATTGTTCTAGGTGCTTTATACAAACTCCAAAGTAGATCTTTGAAGTAGCTATTACTCTATTCTATTTCATCACTGACAGAAATGAGCCTTGGGGACATGAAGTAACTGGTCTAAAGTCACAAAGCTGGTGACCATGTAGTAGCGGCAGGATTCAGACCCCAGCGGTGTGGCTCTCTGGGCCATGCACATGGCCACTTTGCTCTGCTGCTTCTCCTCAGCCCTTGTCATTGGACTTTCACGTCTGTGTCTTTAAGCACTGTGCTAGTGTGGCTCATGGACAGGAGAAGCTTCACAGAAGGGTTGACATGTGGGCTGGAGTTTGCTAGATAAATAGAATATCTCTTGATGGATCAGGAAGAGAAGGCTGTGACATTTCATTCAGGAACAGCAGCCCTTGAGGAGCCCTGGGAACAGGAAAAACTCTGCTGGGCCAGGGGTGGGGTGAGGCTTGAGTGTGTAGAATCAGGGAGCTGTGGGTGGCAGTGGTAGAGATGGAGACAGGCATTAGAGCCAGATTGGGACTTCACACTCGCCCCTTGCATTTGACCAACAGGATGCTTCTCTTCCCAATACCTCCCTTGGCTCTGAATGGTTACTCTGGTCTCAGTGCATCCCCTAAGGAGAGAAATCACCAAAGATACTCATACTGAAGGCAGTTTCAGAGAAGAAATGCTAGAAACATGTTAAGGAAAAGAAGCTTTAGGAAAAAATGCTGCCTAGAGATATTCTTTTTTTTTTTTTTTGGCTGAGCACAGGGGACTTTATTGATGGTACATGACAAGGTGGAGCTCCCTAGGCCCCTCCCTCTTCAAGGGGTCTGCATGGAAACTGTGAGGAGGGGCAATTCAGTGTGGTGGGAGACTCAGTATGGCAGGAGCTCCCCAGCAGTGAGGGCCTCTCTTCCTCTCATGCTCTTGCTGGGGCTGGTGGTCCAGGGGTCCCTAGAGATATTCTTACAGCAATTGCTTCGACGAACATTGCACTCATTTTAATGTCTGCATCCTTATAAGTTAGAGAAAGAAAATGTCATTACTTTTCAATCAGTCCAGAGTGTGGAAGAGCAGCTTTTATTTATGCAGTGCTGGGAGCTGACTTGCATTTAATCTTCACATCAATTTTTATATAAGGAAGATGCTGTTCATGTCTCAGTTGTATAGATGAGGAAACGGAGGCTCAGAGGACTCCAAGGAGTTTGGCACACCGCACAGTGATAGGTGATAGAGTCAAGATTTCAACCCGTTTGATTCCAGAGCTTGTTCTGTCACATGACTTGAAGAAGTCTATGTCCTTTTAGCTTGTGAAAGTGCAGTATGTCCCAAACACAATGGCCAGTCTTATGTCAAGGAGAGTCAGTAGTAAAGAGAGGCAGGAGCAGCCTGGAGTAGTGGGAGAGGCAGTGGTAGGAGGACGGAGAGGAGGGGACTTGTCAGAGCCTCACCCGGCCTTCCCCATTCTGTGTCAGACCTGCCCTGCTTCCCATCCTGGTGTAAAATAGCATCCCACCCAGTGTTACTCCTTAGACAGCAAGAGATAGTCAAAAAGCTAAAGACTGAAATTCCAGGTCCTGCTATTGGGCAGTGGCACTCCTCTTCACTTTGCTAGGACATTGGTTCAACAGCCAATTAGCATATGTATTTGTGTTGACCCTTCTGTTACCAACCTAGTAGTTTACTTATTTAACTAATGACAGGTGCCCTTGTTAGGTGCTGTGGGCACAGAAAGGTCTTTGATGGCTCTAGAAAACTGGTGATGTTTCTTAATTTGGGGTATGACATTCTAAATTTTTGTAGCACCAGGGGAAAGGTGGTGGCAGCAGGTAATGAGCCCAGGGCTACACATTCTGGAAATAAAAGGAATGATTTGTTGCTGTCTTTTTTTTTTTCCCTGTAGAGTGAGCTTATGGATCAGTTGTATTAGTTGATTAACTTACTCTAAGTGGGATTTGTCCCTTTGGCCCTTTGCATACCCCTGCCATCAGTGGTATCTAGTGTGGCTAATAAGAGTCTCCATGTCGAGTTAGGCCACTAGTGTCTGAATCCTGATGCCTTGGCTTATTTTGGACAAGTTATTTAAACTTTCTGTGCCTTACTTTTTTATTTTGAAGATGGAAATAAGAGTACCTACGTTATAGGGTCATTCGAAAGATTAAGTAAAAGAATCCTTGAACATCACTCAGCACATTACTCAGCACATAGTGAGAGCTCAGTAAAGGATAAGAATGGTGAATGTTGAGTGAGCCCCTGTTGTGTTCCAAGCCTGGGCATGGGCTGAGCACTGCACGGCTCCCAGGGGTGCCTTCCACGTGGACAACGATGTGAATATCGCTCTGGAATTGTGAAATGCAATAACCCCATTCCAGACACTGCTCTGAGTGCTTCATGTGTGTTAGCTCTTTAACCCTTACAACAGCCCATTATTATTCCAACTTATAATTCAGACAGAGAGATGTTAATGGCCTTGCTGAAGTATAGCCAACTGGCAAGTGGCAAAGCTGGGGTGTGAGCCATTCATATTACTGTGGCATGGACCAGCCCGGTTGACCTGTCAGTTGTGAAATGGAGGAACACTCTCCTTAATAGTTTGGCTTTCTTTATTAACCCATAATGCATCGCTTGTCTTTGTGTATTTTAATATTTCTTAGAAGCGGTTTATATTTTGAGCTTTTAAAAATAATATAATTGCAATTTAATAATAGAAATTCAGAAGTTCACTTGACCTTGGGAAAAGGTGATATACTTTTACTTATCAAGTTCAACGATATATGATTAGGGCAAAAGAAAGAGGAAATGGGGGTTGGCGAGAGAGAGGATGAGAGCAAGCCCACCGGACATTTGAGTAGTACCAGCACATCTATTTGCCCATCCATCTGGCTCCACTGAAGGATATGTCACCAGTCCATGTTCTTCACTCAGATGGCTTCAGTTCTCATGTGACTTTCATAATGCAGGCATCATGCCACATGGAGTGTAGTAATGTACTTTTTATACAACATAGCCTATAAATGAAGCCAGATACTTTAGCTGGTACTCAACCAGAGAAGCAAGGATTTGCTCCAATACCAGAAGAAAAAACTAGCTGTGCTAGAATTGTTGACAAGTGACATGGAAAGTCCCCAGTGAGACGCCTTTCTGAGGGATTTTCAAGAGGACCATCCTCTTCAAGAGACCATTTTTTTGCCTGCATGGTGATCGGTGACTTTCTGAAATGGTTCTGGACCATCCATGGCACCTCCCTTGGCCACAGACCAACTGGGAAAAGCACCAACAGGTTTGTTCCATTCAGCTCTGTCTTTTCCTACTTTCAACCTGAGTCCTCCCTTGACCTAGCCAGCCCCTTTGCATAGGATGGTTTGCTGAGCTGTATTGCTCTGTCTCCTCAGGGTCCTGTATTGCCTTTCTCTTTTGGCACTAGAAGCCTCTGACCCTCTGTGCCCTTCCTGAACCTTCTTGGCTCTTACCTGCCTGGGGGGAGAACTCGGACACATGAATTAGTACTATTTATGTTATAGGTAACTTTCTGCAACCTTCTGAATATTTCAAAATTAGTTTTCTTCCTCCCAAAATTTCATTCAGGAGGCCAGAATGAGAAAGTTTTTTATTTTAAGGTTAAAGTCTCTGTGATAGTGAGATTACAATAGAGATAGATTAGTGCTGACTCCTTTTCCCTCAGATTCTCATCCTGCTTGATGCTCTAAGGGTAGCAGCTTCTTAGGAACAGATAGCATTGCTGGCATTTTCATGAGCGCTTGGGGCACCTGATAATTGAAAGCAGTTATGACAAGGCTGTGTAGTTTCTCTGATTGCCACATGGAGGCAAATCAGGGCGCCATCAGAATTGGAGGAGATGAGTCTTTATATAAAAATAGGATGTTGTTGATACAATGAAGTCAAAAGATGAATCACCATGCCCTCTACACCCTAACAAAACATGTCTTCCTTTCTGCTTAAGACCCAAATAAATTACTTTCTTCCACTGCCATTCACAGAGCTAAATTAGAGCCTAGCTGAGATGGAGCAGAATTTTTTTTTGTCTAGGACAAAGCAAATCAAAATGGAAAGATTACCAGTTGCTACAAGGGCCTAGCCACAGTGGGCACTCAGGTGTTAGTTCATCTGCTATTTGCTGAGGGGATTTCGTTCCACAAGTTACTTTTGTCAGGGGGCTGTATTAGGAAAATATTGCTTGCCCTAATGCTGTGGGAGTCTGAGAGAATGTGGCTATATTAGTCTGTTTTTATGCTGCTGATAGAGATATACCTTAGACTGGGCAATTTACAAAAGAAGTAGGTTTAATGGACTCACATTTCCACGGAGGCCTCACAATCATGGTGGAATATGACAGACACGTCTCACGTGGCGGCAGACAAGAGAAGAAAACTTGTGCAGGAAACTCCCCTTTATAAAACCATCAGATCTCATGAAACTTATTCACTATTACAAGAACAGCAAGAGAAAGATCCTTCCCCATGATTCAGTTACCTCCCACTGGGTCCCCCCAACGTGGGAATTGTGGGAGCTATAATTCAAGATGAGATTGGGGTGGGGACACAGCCAAACCATATCACTGGCTTAGAAATGGGAATACGGAATCTGAATTGAGCCTATTCTTCATTTTCCAACCTGATTGCTTCGAATTAATCAGGATTGAAGTTAAGTGGAATGCTCCTTGGCTTCTAGGTCTTGCTCATAATTTCTCTTTCAAGGCTGTCATCAGATTTTGTGAGAATTACCTGTTCCATGCACTTCTTAAAGGTTGAGAGTGTGACGTAATTGGTACCAAAAACAGTGTCTGGCATATAATTGGTGCTTCCTTGTGGAATGAATGAGTGAATGAATGGTGTTAAGATATTATATTTCTCCTTTTTTCAGCAAGTTTCTTAAATAAAAAACCAGATGGATTCTACAGGGAATGTGACAGGATCATGCAGGCTCTCAACAAAAGCACTATCCAGGTATTCTACTTACTGAACCGGCTGTGCTGGGACTTTTATTTAAAGAAATATGATGTAAAAGGCTGTGTTAACCCTCTGAACCCAATTGTCAGAGAATGTGAAATTGTAAAAGCTTGGAAACCTTAAGATGAATGCAAATTCTTTTTCTTATCATTTCTGTACTAGAACCAGGAGAATGAGAGGGCCTAGGACCAGATCTCTTTAAAGTGGAGTGGGCACTTACAGATACTGCAGTTCTAATCAAATGAGAGTTAGTCCATAAGTCACTTATTCCAAGGAAACTAAAGGAGTTTTGAAAGCCAGGAGAAGCAAGTGAGTTAGCCAGAAGAACATCAGCAAACAGGGCTATAGTCCATCATGCTAAGAAAATGATATTTCCTTCTCCTTTAAACTGAATCTGGACAGCTCCAGGATTAGAATCAGTGTTCTGGGTTTTTATAATTGAATATTATATCACAAAATTGTTTTCCAAGTTGCCACATTATCATTTTAAACAAAGTCATAGCATCCTATTAAATCAATCTGTTCTAATTTGGCTGGTTGGTTATTTCCAATTTAAAAAAAAACTATAATAAGTGATGTTGCCATGGGCATCTTATTGTGTACAAAGTTTCTTTATTCCTTTAGGATGAATTGGTAGTGCATTAAGGGTGAGAAACATTTTTGTGGCTCTGGATACATATTGCTAGAATATTTTTCAAAGGGCTGTAGTGAATACATCCAGGGCTTATTTTAGCTCCTTTTGAAAACTGTGTGCTCCCGCTCACTGATATTCACTGCTTTGGGATCACCTGTTCTTGTTATAAATCTGAAACTGTATATGCCACATTGCTCCCTCTTTATCACTTGCCACACAGCCCACACAAAACCCATGTTCCCACAAGATTCAGTCCCAGGAGAGCACCAAATTCAAGGAAACATCCAACAATAAAAGTCAATTAGAAATATTTATTTTCAATCTTTATTGTTTCTCTCAAAGAAATCCAGTGGACCTTCTTAAAACTCTGGTCCTCTCCTTTTCAGTCCTGTCACATGCTGCACTTGCTAGACGCCTCTCCATTTCTCCTCCCATTGCTATCTCACCTCTCATTGGCTTCTCTGATTTTTTTTTTTTTTTTTTTTTTTTTCTGTTGGCACCTGCTGTCTAGTTTATTTATCCAGCCATCTTCCTAAAGCCCACACAATCCACAGGCCCTTCTTGCTGTACAGAACCTCTCCGAGGAAATAGAGTCTAAATGTCCTCTGGGGGATTTCTCACTCTCAGACTCAGACTTCATGTAACAAGGTAAAAACCCTGAAGCCAACCTGGCAAGCAAGAATATACCTTCGTTAGAAGCAGACAAGGATGGGGGAAGACCATGGATAGTCACATGTTAATAATTTTGTCCCCACCACAGATGATAACAGCAATAATAACAACAGCACTTACATATTAGTCAGGCCAGGCACTGTTCTAAGCACTTCATGTGTATTGTCACTGAATCCTCATAACAACCTTCTGAATTAACTAACATGATCAACCCCATGTTTTAAATGAATAAACTGAACTAGACAATGTTTTAAGTTTCTTGATGTCATACAGTAAGTCACAGAGCTTGGGATATACACTAGGTGGTCTGGCTCTAGAGTATGGGTTCTTAACTACTGTACTATACTGCTTCAGCCTGCTTATATAAATACACACACATACATGCATGCATATATGCATGTGTTAATCTGTGATATATTACATATATAACATTTTTCAGATTTTTCTTATTATGTCAAAATGTAGAGCAAGAACTTGAAAACACTACGGAGTACCCATTTCTTATGAGTTATTTCTTTTAATTAAAAAAATTCCTTTTCCAGGTGACTTTGTGCTACTGCGTCAGTCTGTGTGTCAGATCTTATTGATGCAGGCTATGGATCTTTATTACTTCTTGTGATGAAAAAGGTGTGTTTTGACAAGGTCAGTGGAAAGATGCAATACATCTTGACTCTGGAATATCCATCTAGTAAAACGGATGTGCTAGTTTACTGACAGGGGCAGTGCTGAGGTTCTGAAAGAAAGGAGTTTGTAATTTGATTTTTACCAATTTATCAAGTAAATGCACACATCCTGCCTATGTCTTGGGTTTGTTTTTCATGCATCAGCTTTTATCATTTATATTTTTCTTTCAGATATGCCAATTAGGTGCCCCAGTTCATTGTTTTCAGCCCAGAGACATGCACTATGCTGTGCTCAGATAAGATACCCCTTTTCCTTTGGAAAATTTGGTCGCATATTACATACATGGACACACTTTTCTCACTCAGAGGACAAAAGTAGGAAGTTTTTTATTTTGTTCAAGAAGAAAACGTCTGGCAATTTAGGTCACTCTTCACGGGAAAAATTGCCTTTAAAAACATTAATCAAACATTCACTTTGAAACGCTGCTATGAGTCTGCTCTTCAAAGAGGAGTGCATGTTGAGAAAAGGCGATAGTCTTCCAGTTTTCTACAGTGGAAAGAACACTGGAATAGGAGTGAGGAGATCTGAGGTTGCGGTCATTTCTGCTTATTTGTGGGATTTATTACTTATCCTCTGAGTTTTATCGTCTTCATCTGTGAAATGAAGGTTTGCACTAAATTATGTCTATACCTTTCTTCATACACAATAAATTTAAGATAAACCTTTCTACAACCATCTGATCTTTGACAAACCTGACAAAAACAAGCAATGAGGAAAGGATTCTCTGTTTAATAAATGGTGTTGGGTAAACTGGCTAGCCATGTGCAGAAAACAGAAACTGGACCCCTTCCTGACACCTTACACTAAAATTAACTCCAAATGGATTAAAGACTTAAACGTAAGACCTAACACCATAAAAACCCTAAAAGAAAACCTAGGCAAAACCATTCAGAACATAGGCATAGGCAAGGACTTCATGACTAAAACACCAAAAGCACTAGAAACAAAA
Source organism: Plecturocebus donacophilus (assembly GCA_004027715.1). NCBI lineage: Eukaryota > Metazoa > Chordata > Mammalia > Primates > Pitheciidae > Plecturocebus > Plecturocebus donacophilus. Next base: position 78,536 of record PVKP010003693.1, on the reverse strand, counting down.
GCCAAAATAGTCAAATGGGATCTAATTAAACTCCGGAGCTTCTGTACAACAAAAGAAACAATCATTAGGGTGAACTGGCAACCAACAGAATGGGAAAACATTTTTAGAATCTACCCATCTGACAAAGGGCTAATATCCAGAATCTACAAAGAACTAAAACAGATTTACAAGAAAAAAACAAACCCATTCAAAAGTGGCTGAAGGATATGAACAGACACTTTTCAAAAGAAGACATATATGAGGCCAACAAACATATGAAAAAAATGTGCATCATCACTGGTCATTAGAGAAATGCAAATCAAAACCACATTGAGATACCATATCATGCCAGTTAGAATGGTGATCATTAAAAAATCTGGAGACAACAGGTGCTGGAGAGGATGTGGAGAAATAGGAACACTTTTACACTGTTGGTGGGAGTATAAATTATTTCAGCCATTGTGGAAGACAGTGTGGCGATTCCTCAAGGACCTAGAAATAGAAATTCTACTTGACCCAGCAATCTCATTACTGGGTATATATCCAAAGGATTATAAATCATTCTGTTATAATGACACATGCACACATATGTTCACTGTGGCACTGTTTACAATAGCAAAGACCTGGAACCAACCCAAATGCCCATCGATGATAGACTGGACAAGGAAAATGTGGCACATATACACCACGGAGTACTAAGCAGCCATAAAAAATGATGAGTTTGTGTCCTTTATAGGGACATGAATGAATCTGGAAACCATCATTCTCAGCAAACTGATGCAAGAGCAGAAAATCAAACACCACATGTTCTCACTCATAGGTGGGTGTTGAACAATGAGAACACATGGACACAGGGAGGAGAGCATCACACACCGGGGTCTATTGAGAGGGACTAGGGGAAGGACAGCAGGGGGTGGGGAGGTTGGGGAGGGATAACATGGGGAGAAATGCCAGATATAGGTGACAGGGTGATGGAGGCAGCAAACCACATTGCCGTGTATGTACCTATGCAACAATCCTGCATGATCTGCACATGCACCCCAGAAACTAAAGTGAAATAAAAATATAAATATATGTATTCATATAAATTATATATATGAATGATAAACCTCTATGTAGGTGGCCTTTAAGATCCGTCTATCCTGTACAGGTGATTCCGGAGACTCCCAGCAATCAGCAGTGCCTCCCTGCTGAAGAGTCCTCACTCCCCTCACATTCTTACTTATCAACCTGAACTGGCTGGCTGAAACTCAAAATCAGCAATTGTTTCCTTAAGATTAAGCAGTAGGTAAGATAAAAATATTCCTGGGAGAATCATTGTTAGCTATTTGCTGTAATTATTTAGTTCAGTTAACTAATAAGCAGTAACTTAGTATATAAACTATTCAAGATACTGTGTTGGGCTCTGGGTGTGTGTGGAGTGGGTGAGGAGGAGTGCAAAGATGCGTGAGAGATGGCCCTGCCCTTGATGCTGATGAATGGGCAAAGCTGCATAGTGTCAGATGGGAGCTGCAAGTGATGAGTGCTGTATGAGGTTAAACGAGGAGAGGGATTGCTGGCAGCTGCGATGTGCAGGGGTTTTTTAAAACTGAGATAAGGTTTGAACATGACTGCAAGATGGTTGACTGAGCAAAAGACATAGGTAAGAGCCTATGGCTTGACATGAATCAAAACTTATAGGTGGGAATAGCCAAGGCATGTTCAGAACCACTTTAAGGTGAAGCCATAGTACCATAGAAGGTGGGCAAAGAAAATTGGAGTGTTGTGAGCCGGGCGTGGTGGCTCACGCCTGTAATCCCAGCAATTTCGGAGGCTGAGGTGGGCAGATCACCTAAGATCAGGAGTTTGAAATCAGCCTGGCCAACATGGTAAAACCACATCTCTACTAAAAATGCAAAAATTAGCCAGGCATGGTGACACCTGCCTATAATCCCAGCTACTCGGGAGGCTGAGGCAGGAGAATCACTTGAACCCGGGAGGTGGAGGTTGCAGTGAGCAGAGATAGTGCTGCTGCACTCCAGCCTGGGCGACAGACAGAGTAAGACTCTGTTTCAGAAAAAAGAAAAGAAACTTGGAATGAATGCAGCAAACAAAAAGGAGTGACCATTTATTTTTGAACAAGGGAGTGATATACCAATGGCAAATTTGAGAAACTGTATGTGGCAGGGCAAATAGTTTTGAGAAGAAGGAGTCCCTAAGGCTTCCAAGTTCCAACCCTTACTCCTTGAATGTTACTGAATGTGTGTTTAAAAAATTTGATCTGAAGATCCTTTTGGGAAGAAATGTTGAGTATAAATAGTCTTTCCAGCCAATATAAGCAGCTCGGGAAGAAAAAGGAAATGTTTGAGGGATGCTAACGTGAAGACGGCTTGGAATGCCCACTCGGGCCTGGTTTTCTAGTCCCAGCAACATTAATGTTCACCCACTTTCTTCCTTCAATTTTTCTGGCCCTTAAGACAGAGCAAAATGTCAAACTGTGAAAGACCACAAGTGCTTTTCTTTGTTATATTTAGCTTCTCACAGTTTTTAAAAATATAAAAGCTATAAAATATGCCTCATCTCTCATTTCTCCATCCTTTCACTGGCTGAGGACGTATTTAACAGGTTTCATATTGGAATTGCCAGGAAAAGTTTGGGCTGTCTATGGCTGCATAACAAATCATCCTTGAGTCTAGGGGTTCAACACGACAATCGCTTCCATACCTCACAAATCTCTAATCTGAGCTGGTCCAGGTAGGGAGGCTCAGGCCTGCTCTGTGTGCCATCAGCTGGGATGGGTCGAGTGGAGGCTGGAGGGTCCACTTTCAAGATGGCTCACTTACGTGGCTCGCAGCGGGCAGATTGCAGCTGAGGGGTCATTAGAAGACCCAGCGTGAGGGGAGCCCTGCTTCCTGTCCACATGCACCCCTCTGTGGTTTGTTGGCTTCCATACAGCATGGTGGCTGAGTTCCAAAAGTGAACATCGGGGGTTGTAATATGCTTTATGTGCGTGACTTGGGTTGTGCTTTGAAAATTCTAACCCTTTGATTAAAGGATAAGGGTAGGCCCTTCAGCTACATAGTTCTTTAAAATCCATGTCCTTGACTCTGGTGTCCTCTGTCACAGGCTACTTAAAGGACTGATGTCCATGGAAGGTATTCCAGCCCCCAAAGTATATGGGGTGCCTGAGCTCTCAGCAGAGGTGGGAAGTTGAGTCACAATGATGTGAACTGAGGTGACGGTGGGGACTCCCCGCGTAGAGTTGTCTTGAAGAGGCACAGAATCAATCATTAAATACCATTCTCTGTGATTTAAAAGTCAAGTGCTCAGTTTTCGGCACTCTCTTAATCTTGCTCAAAAGGAAACTTAAGAGAATGTTGCTGTACTGCTTTCTTCAGATGAGTTCTGTGTGGCTAAAGTTACACTTGGTAACTCTTGGCTTGTCTTTAGTTTCAAATGTAGGGGGAGAGGGGGAGCTGTTTGGAGAGTCCTCTAAGCCCTCTCCGCTGATGGAAAGAAAATGTTTCAGTGCTGTTTGGCCTCCCAAGTTTCTCCCAAGTTGTTTTTGTGTCATTTAGAAATAACTGAACTGGGTTAAGCAAACCCTTTTAGCTTCAGAGCTTCAACATTTATTAGTCAATTGTCTTATACAGCAGGTTTTTGCCTATATTCTTAAAAGCTAAGGCCATTTATTCTGTGAGTGATACTATCTGATGTCACACTGATATATATTGTTATACTGGTATTTATCAAGACTGTTTATGTAATGAAACCATATATTGGAAGAAGTCTATGCCTATATCATTAGTCTTGGAAGCAGGAGCTTTTTCCATTGGATGCAGTACCTGGGATTGTGGTATATAATATTTTAATTGAATACAAGATGTTTTGGTATTACAATATTTAGGAAGGTTAAAGAATTAGAAACAGAGAATTGTCCAAGTAATAAGGAGTGAGCCATTTTTATAAACATCCTGTTCCCTAGGTGCTCATGGTTTGTGGAAACCTCAGGTGGAGTCATTTCTGAAGAATGCTAGACTGAAAATAATGTCACAGGGTCCAGGCAGGAAACACAGCATATTCAAGCAGATGATTCAGGAGAGACCTATTTACAAAAGTGTCAGCATGGTTAAAAGAAACTAACAAAGGATGATGGAAGCACCCTGAGAGGTCACTGTAACTTCTAAGCCTGGAGGGGATTGGATAGGGAACTAAACTCATATGTGGGAGGTGCCACTGGACAGGGGTTGTGTCTTTCACAGAGGAGCACATCCACCCACCAGGAAGATGGTGGGAAGAGTAAACCCACCAGTTCCTCGTCTTTCTGATCACCTGCCAAGGCCTTCCACTGGCAAACCTCAACCAAAACCCAGAAAGGCCAGAAGGCTAATTGCTACGTTCCATTAAAATTCAGCCTTCTGGAGTACAGAGCAGCATTGAGAAGGGTAGGGAGTGGATTTGAAGGAGCCAGTGGAAAGTATCCATCACAACACATATACACAGCCTTACAGTTTTGGTTTGTTAGTGTTTGTTTCACAAAGACAAGCTCATCGGGGAGGCCTAAGTCGCATGGGTGAATTTAACATAAGTCTCTCTCTACTAAGATAAGGGTGAAAATTCAGATTGCATAAAAGTCATACAAAAATGTAATTAGCTCTGGGACAAAGAGAATTTGAGACTTTGTATCATTCTTCAGGCCTTAGCATAGGGATGGAGTCCTGGGGTTAGAGAACAGGGGAGGACTAAGGTGTTTGGAACTAACCTTTCCTAAAGAAAAGGAAATCCTAGTTCTGTAACAGAAAATAAGACCTAAGCAGAGCCCCTGAGATGGGCCAGGGGTGGGGAAGAAGAGAAAACACGTACATTAATTAGGTGACAGCAGCCCTTACTACCTGGTGGCAGAGGGATGGAACGCCAAAGGTAGGTGAACCTCTGTGATAAATGTGCTCAAAAGGGAGGACAGTTCTGAGACTCATTCATCCTGTGTCTCAGAAGTATACTTATCTGGTAGAATGCAGCCACTTGGGGATCTATTCACACTGTGGCTCGTTTCTCCTTTAAAAATGGAATTGTTTAGACTCTGCATGCTCAGTGGGTTCATGCTGCGTTTTGGTGCTGACGCTGCCCAAGATGGAAGGGAAGAGCCTGTGTCTGCTGAACCCCTCACAGTTTCCAGTGTATGCTAACTTACTCAAGGTCACAGAACACGTGTTACATGACAATGGTATGTGGAATTTTTTATATATGAAAAATCATAGGAATTTTCAAGGCTATATCCTTTTATGAAGCCTAACTGCTTGCACAGTGACTTTCAATGTACAAGGTAGGTCCATGGCGTTTCTCATTCAGTCTGCCTTAATCCCTAATATCCTAAAGAACTTGGTGCATGACATGTTCATGGCACCTGCTCAAAAGCAGTATTTTAAGGTAGTTTCAATTTCTTTGGCTTAGAATGTGTGTTAGTCTGTTTTTGTGTTGCTGTAAGGGAATACCTGAGACTGGGTAATTGATAAAGGAAAGAGGTTTATTTGGCTTACGGTTCTGCAGAGTGTACAAGCATGGCACCAGCATCTGCTTGGCTTCTGATGAGGTGTCAGGAAGCTTACAGTGATGGTGGAAGGTGGAAGGGGAGCAAGCACATCATATGATGAGAGTGGGAACAAGAAAGAGACAGGGGAGGTGCCACACTTTTTTCAACAACCAGATCTCGCGTGAACTCAGAGGGAGAACTCATTATCACGAGGAGGACACCAAGCCATTCGTGAGGGATCTGTCCCCATGACTCAGGCACCTCCCAAAAGGCCCCACTTGCAACATTGGGGATCACATTTCAACATGAGATTTGGAGGGGACAAAACATCAAAACCATATCAGAATGAATCTGGTTCTTTCTCCCAAAATAAGGATGTGAACTACCCGTTGATACTTGGAATTCATGTACACTGAAGACTGTTTTTAGAAAAAGAAATGTTCACATAAATAGGTTATAGTTCCTTAAAAAGCCAGGTTCAGCAGATGTAGCCATGAAAAGATTCACAGGAGCTGAGAAGTTCCTTATGGCCATTTAATTTGAAAGTCACCTTAATTTGTCATTGGTCTTGAATTCAAATATTCACAAAGGTAGCCCTTGGGCAGGAGAATAAATCAGTACTGTTAATTGCACGTGTTTACTTCAACCATGAGAAAAATGAACCCTTTCACAAGCGGCTGGTTTTCTGATGACATTCTGTTCCTGAACCAGTCCTTTTATTTTGTGGCGGAAAGAAAGGTTATAAAATGTTTTTAATTAAAGGTTTAATCTTTTTTCCCCTTCTCTAAAAATACATTGTGGAAGAATACTATTTTAATTGGAAGAAATATGTAGCTCAATAAAACTAAAATATAACTGGCTATAATCAGGAAATGAAATAATCAAGATAGGACATCTGAAGGAATCCACAGGGTTTCTTGTAGGTAGGCATATAAGAAATTTACACTGAGATCTGTAGTTTTTCAGAATAGGCACCAAGGAATCCAGGTAATGAAACAACAGGTTGGCCATTTGCTGTGTGCGAAACTAGTTTGAGAAATGTAAGAGGAGGTTATTTCTTTCAAGGAGCTAATCTGATTGCAGAGATAAAACCCATGAAAAGTAATTTATATATAAGAATTAAATGACTGTTCAGTTGAAATGATGCCACAAAACTGTACTTATCTTCCAGATAAATGGTACTGGTAATATGTACTTTATTTGGTAAAGCGAGAGATGGTTGTGGAAAGGTGTGCAGCGAGTTGGAGATGGAACTTGAATTGGGTTTTTAAGGAGGAGTAGGACTTGGACAGACTTAGAAGGGCGTTGGGCATGACAGAAGAAAAGCAAGAAATAATAGGGCTTAAAATGGCCTGGGATCTTCATGGTCACGCAATCTGGATGGTACATGAATACCGCCAGTGACTCACTGCTTTCATGTGTAACCTGCTCTATTTTTGCACAGCATTAGTCATCAGAAAGTACTTTTGTTTAGTCTTCAGGTGAAATCTATCCCTGCCCCCTTGAGCTTCTATTTGAGTTCTTTCTGTGTAGAGAAATATAAAACCCTCTTCCAAATATGAGCCCTTGAAATATGTGAAGAGGACTATTTTGTGTCCCCTACATTTTCTTTTCTTCCCCAGTCCTTCAGCTATGCCTCATTTTTCATTGTTTCCAGATACTTTGCCTTCTTGTTCAGTTTTCTCTATGTATCTTGAGACCCTTCACCAGTACGTCCTTCCCTTGCAAAGCATGGTGTGATCCCAGCCCTGTTAAAAACCTACAGCCCCTCTGCAGGACCCACAGAATAAATCTGCACTCCTTGCTTACCTGTGACATAGTTCTTCAATGGGGGCCAAAAAGTGTTTGCACTGTGCACCTCTCCCCCTCTTCAGTAAAATGCCCCCTGTGCCAGAAGACATGGCATAACTGTGACGTGGCATCTAATGTGTGCTCTACCTCCACTTTTGCCCATGGAGTGGGCAGGGAGAAGATGGGGAGTGGGATTTTGTGGTTGTACATGTTCCCCCTTTTCCCCTTTGGTAAGAGAGCAAGGCCACTGTCTGAGTGCTATAGGCACTGTCTTTTGTTGTCTTGGCTACTATGTGGCTTCCAGGGATGCCAAGGCTGATGTGGAATTATCCAGCACCACCCCCACTGCTCGCCATTTTGGGCTTGGTTCAGTGCGGTGTTCTTGCCCTTTAGAGCTGCCACCTCACAGGGCCACCGCCTCGCCGTCCTCCTGAAAGCGAGCTCATGAGGCCCCTCAGGCCCTGATGTAACAGAAGGACTATCCTGGCTGAGTTTCTGATTTTCCCCATTTCTTGAAGCTAACAGGGTCTCCGGGGCATCTAGACTGGCTGGGAAAGTAGGTTAGTTGCCAGAAGGACAGAGGCTTGCAGAATCCATCCTTAACACTATAGGTGGGGAGTTACTCACTTTTTTCTATGTGCTGCCCCTGCTCTGTTTTATGATTTGAGCTGTTATAGCCTAACTCAGTCACACTTCTTTCAGCATTCTGAAAGGAAAACTATGTCTATAAATTCCAGGAAGAAGAAGAGATTGTAGCTTTTGGCTTTACTGAGAAAACTCAGAATGACTTCTTGCTTTTATTCCGTGTTATTTTAAAGTGGGTAGCATGATTCTCTGCAGATCCCTCTTCCCAGTCTGAGATTTCTCATGGTTAGTTGTTGATTTGCTGTAAGCTCCAAGAGTGCTATAGGATTCTATTTTTATTCTCTGCATAGCACTTATATCCTGATATTTATCATGCGTATTTGTTGTCAGTTGCCTGAGAGTAGGAACATTGTCTTTGTTCATTACTCTGTCCGCAGCATCTATGGTGGTAGACGTGCAATGAACAGTGGAATGAATGCTAACCCCTTCTTGGTGTAGAATGCATTCTTCTCCATATTTGGGGGAAGGGCTGGCCTTATATAAGAGCCTTGTTAGGTTTTAGCACAAAGAAATTTCTCCAGGATGACTGCTGCCTGAAAGACCCCCTCCTGGTTACTTACTAGCCCTTGGGGTTGCTCCCAGTGTCCCCTTGCCAGAGGTCGTCGGCCCAGCCTTACTCTTGGAATCTTCTGGAATGAAAATCTGCCCACCGCCTTTTGCTTCTCTGGAGTTTGGCTCTCTGAGCATTTCTTGCCTGTTTGTATGTGGGCTTATCTGATTGATCTGAGTAGTCTATCATTTGACTAATAGTTTGCTCCCCATCTTGTTCATTACTCTTTTATATCTCTGAACTACTGAAAAATGGCATCCTTATTTCTTAAAGGACCATGACATTCAGATCCAGGAATTAAGCTTCAGACAGTCACGTACTGCTATCTGCTTTTCACCCAACCCTGGTTTTTTTTTTTTTTTTTTTTAACCAAACACTGTTTTCCCTCAAAGAGCTTGCCTGCCTTCCTTTCTTCATTTCTTGCTTCCTTCCTCTCACTCTTCAGCGCACGTTTGTTGATCCCCTACTTTGTGCCAAGCCTTTGTGCTGAGGATCCATGGTGAATAAGACAAGCAGGACGCCTGCCCTATCATGCATGTTAGAGACTATTATAAAACAGCATCCTCAACACCACCACCTGCACGCATTATGCATGCTTCAGTTGAAGGGTTGTGTTCCATTCTGACAGATACCATCATGGCATAGAGACTGGGTTGTGGAATCAGGCAGATCTGGGCTGACCTCCCAGGCCTTTCATTTATTACCCAGGTGACTTTGGGCAAGTAACAATGTCTTAAGGCATCAGTTTCCTCATTGGTATAATGCAGAGAATAATACTTTTCACCCTGCAGAATTCATAGGAAGATAAAATGAAATACAATTTATGTAAAGCACTTAGGACAGGACCTGACTCTTAATTAATGTCAGTAATGAGAGTGAGGATGGTGATAATCTCTGGGAGCCTGGATAGAGGATGTGGAAATAGTTCAACCTTGATTATGATACAAATGCTCTTAATCGCCATTTGCTTAACTAAAGGATTAAAGGTTCTGTTTAAATTAGCAAAGGGGAATAAAAGAGGTAAACATAGTTGTGATACATGAGTACAGTAATCATATTTTCTGAACTTGAAAAATCAGCCTTTGTAGTATGACAAGCAGGCATGTGCACTTCTTGTGGGTGGGGGGGCGGGCACAATATTTGTATTTAGGTCACTGGTTGCTGTATGGACGGGGCACAACTAACCTAACAAAGAAGCTGCTGAGAGGAGACAAGGGGCTTGTTGGTGAGGGAGCACTGAGGGCGGAGAAAAGGAAGAGGAGAGGAACAAAACCCCTGGGCTTGCTCATTTCCTGTTCTATACCGTGACTTACCTAGAGCTCTTTTAGCCTTTCTTAAAATAATTGAAGACCATCTGAAGTACCAGAGCCTTCATGAAAGTTAAGTAATATGCCCAGTGGCCCTATGCTAAGCTGGGAGAAAAGTGCTGTGAATTATACTCTGAAGGGATCGCTGTGTGGGTCATAAAGGAGGAATTTGTTACCAAAATGGGAGAGCAGGTACCTGTCTGTACTCATTCCAGAGTCTGAGAGCTGTCTAAGGATTGCAGCCCCCAGAAATGCTTAGGGCAGAGCAGGTGCACCTGGAAGGTTGAACGGTGAGGTGTCCATGAGCGTTCACATCTGTATGGCCTTTAGTGGGATGTCTGCTTCAAACAGAGTGAGAGCAGGAAGTGTCTAAGGGGCCAAGCCACTCATTAATAACAAATTTGTTGCTTGAACATTCAGCTAATTTGAAAATTATTTCATTTTCAATGCCTTTTAGCAATTCAAGCACTTAAAAAATTTCTTTGGGAAACTTAATAACAATTCCAACAAAAATGTCCTAAAGGATGGAAAAAAAGTCTCCTAATTCTCTTAGAATACTTTTAGCTTTTCAGCAGAGGTATCCAAACATAGAGTGTGAATGTTGAATAAATATAGTTTAGGACAAAAATAGAAAACAGAGACTTGTTCTCCTAGTGCGAAAACACGTGTAACAACCACAATATTTTTCTTTTTTTTCACTGTAAAAAAAAAATTCTGGGTAATGTTTCATGCCGGGCAGATGGCTATTTTTCCTTTGCATCTTTTTATTACCTGTTGAGAGAGAGGTAACGAAAAGGTGGAAAGGAGAAATAACCATTTTTCTTTGCCAAATAACTCACATTTTTAATGTGTCTTTGTTTCTCTTTAAATTTAAATTTCCATCAGGAAAAGGCTCAGAAAAGATCGTGGTGAGATGAAGTATCTCCATGTAAGCCTGTTATTTCCTAGGCATGGTCAGGGGCACACCCCAACTTGCTGGCACTGTCCTCAGCCCCCCACTTCCTCTTTCCCCTCTCCTGCCCCTTTGCCTTGGATGCTCTTACAGTGTCTATGTTTCTTCTCCATAGCTCTTATCACAATAATAATTTAAGAATAAACTTGTGGTTCATTTTTAAGTACTTCCCTTCTTTGCTAGACTGTAATGTCCATGAGGGCAGAGGGTCAGGCTGTTCACCTGGGTATACACTGGGTCTGGCCATGTGCCTGACACATAGTAGGAGCTTAGTTTATATTGTTGAAGAATAGCTAACATTCGTTGAATGACAGGCATCCTCCTAATGAAAGAATTAGCCTTTCAAATACTTGGCAAACCATCAAAACAATAAATAAGCTTCAAATAAAATCTAAAAGAATCTATGTGTACAATTTATTTTGTATATTGCTTTGAGTATTTAAGCTATTGCATATATCAAATGCTACAACTAGCCTAAATATGAACATTTGAGTTTCCAAAAGTGTGAATTGAGTTCAAATAAATTATTTTATCTTTTCTTCCCTGTGTGAGTGAGGGAAGGCGAGGGAAGTTTTACTAAACTGAAGTTAACACAGGGAGAGAAGGTCATTGTTGGTGGGGGGTCCCCAAGCCCAGGTCTCTCAGGAGAACAATCAAAGAGACATTGCTTATGTACCAGCCAGGGTTCCAACAGGAGGTGGGGGCACTCAAATGGGTAATTTGAGGAGAATTTAACAAAGGGATGACTTGTGAAAGTGAGGGCAGGGTTTATAGAAATCATTTGGAGACAGTGCCGCACCCAGGGCTAGCTACAGCTGAGAGCCTTTACTCCCTCTAGTCCTGAAAGGTAGGGCATGGAGTGTTACCAGAACCCACAGAGAAGAGCTGTAAAGAGTTGGGCACCTAAAAGGAGCTTTGAAAATGGTAACAGCACATAGCAAACCCACAGCATCTTGGCAGAGAGGAAGCTAGGGAAATGCATGCTTTTCTCCTACCTCCCAATCTCCTGCCAATGCCTTCTATGAGAACAGCAGTCAGGGCATAAGGGAACCATTGCTTTAGTCCATGAGGGCCAATTGTACAAGGCCCAGAGCAGGGTAGAATAGGTTGGAGAGTGAAGGTGAAATGCAAAGAGAAGATACAAGATAAAAAATAAAATAGAAAACAGCTTGCATATTCTCCACAGAAACCCACCAGAGGACACAGAAAGCCTAGAAAGTATGAAAATCCCGTATTTAAATGAGGACATTTATGCACGTGCCTTGTAAGGTCAGTCTCGGCACTGTCCCAAGCAGAAGTAATATTGCCAATGTCAAGTTGCTGCTCACTGGCAGCAGCTAGCCTTAAATCATAGAGGTCTTGCAAATTCAGTCATTTGGACAAATGCTAGTATTTGCAAGCACCTTGGTGTGTTGGGCACAGGAACCTTACAAGGGTTATTTCTGGTGCCCCATTTTCCAGTAGAGCAAGGCTGTTTCTGTAGGCTTTTCTTTAGTATGGTGACACTCACTGACACTCATGATGAGGCCCCAGGAGTAGCACCTGGGAGCTTATTAGACACGAAAATCTGTGACCACACCCCAACTTTCGGGTGGGGCTTAGCCACATTTTAACAGCTCTCCAGGTGATTGCTATGTACACTGAAGTTTGAGAAGCACTGCCTTTGCAGCTATTGTAAACTTTTGGAACATGAAGAAATAAACTTAAGGCTGTGAGTAAAACACCCCTCACTGCACCAGTACACACAATTTTTTCTTACTGTTGGCATATTTTCAAATAGTCCTGTAAAATAAGGAAATTGGATAGAGAAGTGGTTTTCAAACGGTGTTATTTGCTCCCTTTAGAGCCAAAGGGGTCACTGGGCCTATTCACTCAACTAATATAATGTTTATAATATTTCATTTGTACTTAAGGTTCTAAGACTTAAGAAGCATTGAAAAAACCTCTGGTTGAGATGACCTAAAGTCCTCTCTTGCTCAAATGTTCTATGGCATTGTGTATATGTGTCAGTTGGATTGATTCAGTATGCATGGTATCTATATTTAGTGCTTACATAGATGCATATTTTGTTTCATTTCAAAATATTATCACTGGCTTATGGCCAGAGGTGCTATTTTCCCATTTCCTGTACTTTCTGGCTTAACTAAGGTGTTTTCCCATAGATCTTTCTACCCTGAATATATGTATAATTTCTAGAATAGCAGTTACTCCTTGTTGGCATGTCATTAGTTGTTTTACTGTCTTTCATTGGTGTTTCGAACATGCAAAAAGTTGCAGAAAGTATCATTACATGTTTGCTTATATCAGCTTATGTGTTTGAGCTAGCCATGTAAGCATTAGGTTACCATATATTTTTTTAATGGAGTGGCTTCAGCAGGCAGGATCAGAGTTGTTCTAATCTCTGTTGTGTACTTGACTTACATGACATCCCACATGCTCAAGCAAGTGCCTGTCCTTTCTGTGCTTGCATTTTCTTGTCAAAGGGCCATGATAATATACTGCCTCCCTGTGTCACATGGGGTAGCTCCAGAATTTCTACATAGAAGGGGGTTTGGGGCAGTAATCTTATAGCTGGGGATAGGGAGCTCTCAGCACCTTGTACAGTGCCTGACTCTCAGTGGTTGTTCAGTACATATGTGAAGTGCAGAAGAATTTGTAACTCAGGTGTTGACTAGAGTCAGCTGATTTTTTGATGTATAAAAAGGACTTGAACTCTGTCCTAGGTGCTCTGCAACCTTAGAAGCTTATGGTCTCATGGTCCACTCTGGCTCTGATTTCTGGTTGCTACAGAACTCTTGGTCACACACTGAGAATGCCTCACCTGTGACTCTTCCCCTTTCTGTTCTGTGTGAACCCACCACCAACTTTTTCTCCTTGGTTTGCCCCAAACAATTCTTATACATGCCATTTGTGTGCAGTGAATGCTCTTAGTTCTTTGTGGAAAACAGTTGGGGAACAGTAGCACATAGATAATTTAAGGTTAGTTTTCTTTTAAAAAAACTATATCCTGGATAGCACCTTTGATATGATGTGATGAAAATAGCACTTTACTTCTGAAGTCTATCTCATCTGAACCTAAGTATGAGAGAAACATCAGACAATTTGGAATAGAGGGCCATCCTATGATATGCCTTACCAGGACTTTTCAAAACTCTCAAGGTCATCAAAAACAAGGCAAGACTGAGAAACAGTCACAGCCAAGAGGAGCCTATGGAGACATGGTGATGAAATGTAATGTGGTATCCTAGATGGGATCCTGGGACAGAAAAAGGATATTAGGGAAGCATAAGGAAATCTGAACAAAGTGTGGTCCTCTGTTCTCATACCTGGAACAGAAAGTTTCTTTCTGTGAATTTTCCTCCTTGCTTTCCTTGTCAAGGTGCTGGCCCTGGCCTCCTGACCCATCCATATCACTGCACTTCTCCTCCTCATACCACGCCTGCTTTGGGGCACCTCTCAAATCCCCCATTCTCATTAATTTTTTTCATGGAGCATTTTGGGGACTCTCTGTTCCACCCTGGCTCATCCAGTTGCTCTTAAAATGACAATTGTCTCTTCTCACTTGAAATGAACAAACTGAATGTTGTGATCTGATCCTCAGTCCAGATCCAGCTCACACTAGTAGTTTCACCATAGGGTGAAACTTCTAAACTATGTATTTAGTTTGGGAAAAAGTAACTTCCAGTGCAGTGCCAGGCACTGAGGACACTCAAAATTGCCCTTAATAATGAACCTTCTAGAAATAAGTTGAGTTCACTGAGTAGCAGATTTCATGGTAAGCTTTCAAATATCATTGTCCCTGCAGAAATAATGTTCAGGTTGAAAAGTGGGTTCTGAGCCATGTTATTCTCATCAAGGCCATCCTAACAAAAATAAGGGGAAGAGAAGATGAAAAAAATAGTTACACTTTTCTGGAGTAGCAGATGAGTTATCTCATTTAATCCCCACAACATTTTAAAATAGGTATTTTTGTCCCAGTTAGAGGCAAGGAAGCTGAGATGTGCATAGTAGTATAGCCTATGAATGGCCCAACCAGAGTCCAGAGGCTAGCTGTGCCTGATCCCAAAGCTTGGACTCCATTCAAAGTCCTGCCCCCTCACTGCTTTTCCAGCAGTCCTGGTGGCAATGTCATCAGAAGTACTTGACCTTTTCCATGTTGTTGACTTGTGCTTTATTTGTTACCAGAGCTTTCTAGAGGTAGAAGCTTAAATTTGCATGTCAGTTTTCATCCTCATCAGCATCCTCCTCCTCCTCACATACCTCCAGTGAACCAGTGGATTCCTGTGAGAGATTCTGTGAGAATACATCGAAAGCCTGTTCAGGTCCGATTCTCTTCCCACCCAAGATGAATCTAAGAGCCCAATCTCCCAGCTACAGAAGATGGCATGGCCTTCTGCAAGCCATTACATATTTTCTTATGTCTTTTCCAGCTTTCTCATATGTGGCAGCTATAAGATGAAGGGAAGAAGGAGCATAATTGGGTTTAGGTGGGCAGCCAGGTGAAGAAAAATAGAGTCAAGAGGTCAGTCAGTCCTTCTGGGATCTCAGGGTCTTTTATTAAGCCATTTCAGCCATCAACAGAGGGCATGCCTTTGTGTTCATGATCACTATGCATCCAGTTGGCACCACTTGGGACCATCACTGTGTTAGTCCGTTCTCACACAGCTATAAAGACATACCTTAGACTGAGTAATTTATAAAAGAAAGAGGTTTAATTGACTCACAGTTTTACATTGCTGGGGAGGCCTCAGGAAACTTACAATCATGGCAGAAGGTGAGAGAGAAGCAAAGGCATGTCTTACATGGTGGCAGACAAGAGAGGGCAATTGAGTAAAGTGGGAAGAGTCCCTTATAAAACCATCATATCTCCTGAGAACTCACTCACTATCATGAGAACAGAATATTGGAAACTGCCCCCATGATCTAATCACCTCCTACCAGGTCCCGCACTTGACACGTGGGGATTATGGGGATTACAATTTGAGATGAGCTTTGGGTGGGGACACAGAGCCAAACTATGTCAATCACCTAACCTTCACTGTCTGAGGGAAGGAGTGATGCTGCAGACAGGAGTCATCAAGCTGAAGACCACAATACACACTGACACCTCATGCTTCATATCTGTCTTAGTCCATTCTGTGTGGCTGTGACAGAGTACCTGAGGCTGGATAATTCATAAAGAAAAGAAGTTTATTTGGCTCATGTTTCTAATGTCTGGAGAGTCCCAGGCCATGGTCCCAGAATTTGCTTGGCTTCTGGTGAGGGCCATGTCCTGCATCAAGACATGGCAGAGAAGCAGAAAGGCAGGTGGGCATGTGCAAGGAGGCAAATACAGGGAGGGACCTCACTTTATAACAGCTAATCCAGTCTTTTGCGAATGAACTCCCTCCTCTAAGATGGTGTTAACATACTCATAAGCGATCTGTCTCCATCACCCAGACACCTCCCATTAGGCCCTACCTTGGAATATGGCCACAACAGCAATCAAATTTCAGCATGAGTATTGGAGGGGAAAACCATATTTAGACTGTGGCAGTATCTTTAGAAGACTTCAAGGGAATGACTTTTGGCATTGGGTGAGGGGGCAGATTTGAACAGCTTTGTAGCAAACACAGTTGATGCAACTTAGTGGGTTTACGGAGTTCTTCTGAATTTAAAAAAATCCAATTACAACAATAATAGAAGCAAAATTCTGCCATATGCCTTCTTAGGAGCAGCCTACTTTCTGTTAAACCACATGTTAGGCTTTGAGCCCTGAAACTTAACAACTGTATAGAGTAATACACGGCTAGAATATAGTTATCCTATACAGCAAAAACAATTTTGGGGGTAGATAGAGCTTTTCTGGTTGGGGCCACAAAATTCTGCAAAAAGTTCAGACTCTTTTAATGGTAGAAATCTGCCCTCCAGGAGGGGGCAGGCAGTACCATTAATGGAAAATTTGCAAGGTAGGAGTTTGTTATTATAGCACTATTACAATGCAATAATACACAATGCGATTAAAGGATCATTGTGGGTGAAAAGAGGTTGGAAGAAAAAGTAGAAACCAGCAGAAGCAATTTAAATAAATGAACAAAATCTCCATTTCCTTATTAAAAAGTAAAAGCATTGAAGAGGTTATTTCCTGCCTTCTAATACTCTGCAGAGTAGAAACTGAAATAAGCAGGGACTTGGGCTGAGAAATAATCTGTGATAGCTAAGTTACTACAGAGATAAATCAGTGATTGGAAAAATAAAGCCAGTAAGAATCAAATTACAGGTAAGTTACTTAATATTTATAGAGCTGCTTTTCCTCATCTTTCATCTCCTTCTCATCGTTACTGTTATTATTATCTGTGGTATTTCTCTGAGAGCACTTTGAGGATTGTACCTAAGTGGCTAAGCTAAATGATGTATGCGCTATTATCTGTAAACACGTGTGTGCACGCACGCACACACACACACACACACACACTCTCTCTCTCTCTCTCTCTCTCTCTCTCTCTCTCTCTCTCTCTCTCTCTTAGATTTATTTCCACTTTCTACATTTTTCAGACCTGAAATCAATCTAAGATCTTGGGCCTATCTAGTCTACAGGAGGATGAAAGTTGTAAAGTATTAGGTCAAATCATATGAAATTGTTTTTGTAAATCAAAAACAGCCAAACATCAGTCATTTCATATGAGTCAACATGGAAAATTCTAGATGTATCACAAAAGATAATGAAATGTCATCCATTATCTGGTAGTAGTTACCAAGATGAAGTTCCATGCTGGAAGAAATTGAAAAGTCCTTCTGAGGTGTGTGTTTTTTGCCAGGCAGAAGCCACTCTGGGCTCTCAGCCATTGGCCCTGTCTGAAAATCAGAAGACCTGTGTTTTACTTATGTCTTCATTAAAAGATGTGATAATTAATTAATACTCTCCCCTAATCTGTGTTTTTTAAAAAATTTCTAGTATTCAAATAAATAAATGTTGAAGGGCTTTGAAAAGCTAAAAATTATGTTGAAGTAACCGTATCATCATTTCGAAGTGTGGGGGGAATAGATTGAAGGCTGTTCAGAAACAGGAAAATGGAATCTTGAATAATAGAAACCCACTCAGATTTCTCAATTCATTCAGAGTAGTATATCCACCAACTAATACAGGCAGGAGATTTCTCCCCTTAATGTGAGAATGGGCCTGCAGAGCTTGGCTTAGATAAAAATGGAGACATCATTTGGATGGTACCATATTTTTTAAAATTAAAAATAACTGTAGCTTTGTGCTGAGAACTGTAAGGAACAAATGGTTCTGTATGTCACTAGATTTAATGGAGACAGGTGGTGTGCTCGGCTCTGCCCTGGGGACTTTCCTCACTTGCAGAGACTGCTAGTGTTGCCAAATTCCAAGGTGGTTTAAGGCTGCACCAATGAAAGCTCCAACCTGCTTCTCCTCCTGTGAACACAGTAGAATCTAATCACAAATCACTCAGGACTGGATTCTCAAGCAACTGGGGTCCTCAGAGATGCTTGGATTGCATTTTGCTCGCTGTTATTTTTCACCAGGCAATGGGGCTTCAGGCAAGCTCTTTCAGGATTTTTGCTGAGATTTTACTTGGAGGGGAAAAAACTTTACAATAGAATTTGAAGAACACAATGTGAATAAGGCGTAAGCCATTTGGACCAGCATTTTTTTTTACCTGAGAGTGATGTGGAGGGTTTTGGGGAAAGGGTGGCTAGATGGCAGGCACAGGGAGTGGAGAAAGAAACTACAAGCCCTTTCCCTGTGCCAGGTACTGGGCCATAACAGTGCAGGCATTATAGCATGGATTTTTCACAGCGTCCTATGAGTGAGGGGCATTGTGACCCATCTTAGGGATAAAAAGACTGAGCTCTGACAGCAGAGCACTCTAGGCAGTACCTTGGTGTCAACTCCTGACCTCAAAGATATGAGGTCATGACTTTTTGTTTACCACGGCTTAGTCCTAGATGATTAAACTCCAGCCTGGAAAAATCTATTTGTCACAAAAATTATGTATTGATCTCCTTGTTTGATCCAGAAAAATCGCTTTAAGGTACAAGGGGCTACATGAAGTGGAAGTTAAATCTATTATTATTATTATTATTATTATTATTATTATTTTCTTTTAAGAAAAACTGCCTTTTAAAGTTGGCCATTTGTTTCCAGCTTTTGTGATTTCCTCATCTTGGAGCAAAAGTTCTTTATTCTGGGAAGACCCACTTGAGTAGCCTCTTTTAGCTGTGTAGATATCAAGCCAATACCTACCTACTCCAGAGTTTGGGGCGTGGAGAAACCTGGAGGTCCATAGATGGGTAACATTGGTCATATCTTCTCCAAAACTTATTACTATACAAAGCTGAAAGTGATAGGCTGGTTTGCTTAACGTCTCTTAAGGAGCAACCCATCATATTCTATTTCCCTTTGAGGCTCTAACTTGTTCTCATGGCTAGTGATCTGGGTGTCACACAACACTGGAGTTGTCAGAGGGGAGGTTGCTGATGCTGAAACTCCTCTGGCTAACCTGCCTCAGCAGAGCATCTGGACTGAAATGACTCTGAGGGTAAGTGCATGTGCACGTGTGTGTGTGTGTGTGTGTGAGGATTTCAAGAGCTGTGTCAACAAATGGCTCTAATGCTGGGAATGCAGGCCTACTTTGGGGTAGACAGTCTAAGAGAGTAAGGTTGGGAGAGAAGGATCCTCACCCTCTGCTGCCTTGCTGGTGGCAGTGCGGAGCCTCGGTTCCCAGAAAGCTTGTTGGCACTGATAACCTGTTAGGCCCTTGTGTTCTGAGATGCCTGCTAGTTGGCAGGCCCTGGCACTGGAGGACTGTGTTTTTAGCAGCACCACTGTGGGTGTCTCAGTGGCATAGCATGGGACACTTAACCCATTGGTTCAACTGTCTTCTTCCTCCTCTTCAAAGAGGCAGTAGCCACGTCTGACTGGATTGAATAGGGGCCCCTAGGATTCCTGTCTCTTCCAGACAAGGGTTTCTCAGGAAGAAAGGCATTTTTATCAAATGAGGAACTGATCTTGGAGTCATATTGTTTTTACATCAAAATGTGGTGAAGATGCACTTGTCTTCCCTAATACAAATTCCTGGATTTTAAACATTCCTTTGAACTCCTTGATGCTGTTTGCTTTCCTCCTCTTAGAAAAATGCGAGTTCAGCACACTTCCTTAGCAACTTCAATTGTGGTTTATAACACTGTTTACAAATCAATTGCTAAAATTTTAAGAGCATATAAGCATTATGTTATCACCAACAGATAGGTAAAAAATGAGAATAATTTGAATTTAGTTTGTTCCAAATATTTTTGGCAGCTGTTTTGAAAGCTCTAGTTCTTTCCCTTCATCAAGCATTCCAACTGCTTTTTATCATGGATCTGCTATATGCTACTCAACACACACGTATATGTTCTAAAATTAGTGTCATGAATATATTATTTTATATCCTAATTTGTTCCCCCATATAACATTATTTCATTATTATTTTTCAAAAACATGACTTTTAGTGGCTGCATTCGCTTGTATAAATGTGCCGTGGTTTAATTAAGCAATGTTTTTGATACAATGGGTATTTCCATCTTCATCATTAAAAATAATTCTATGATGAACAAACTTGCACCTGAATCTCTGTGATCTTCTCTGATTATTCCTTTAAGGTAGACTCTTGAATATGAAAGTTTTAGATTGGAGAGCAAGTTTAAGCATCTCCATACCTATGTCACACAGTTCTAGATAAGAAAGCTAAGTTTACCACATTCTTGTCAACATGTATTCTAATTTTTTTAAAAAAAGGTTTGTCAACTTGATTTGTAAAACATGGGTAACTTTACTCTTTCTCTCTCTCTCTCTTTTTTTTTTTTTTTGCTTTGATTGCCATTGAGTTAAACTATTTTATTTTACTTATACTTTGTATTTTGTGAAATGTCTAATAATGTTCTTTATTTTTTTCCATCAGAGTATTTACTTTTTATTATTACATTATTTGCAAGTGTTATTTATGTTTTAGGGATATTAGCTCTTTGTCATAATCATAGCAAGAACGTTCCTAAAACTTTTATGCTGTTTATTAACATACAAAAGCTTTTATTTTCACCCAGTCAAACATATCAGCTTACCCTTTTTGATCTATTTCATTTTATTAAGTGACAAATATTAGTAATGTGGGAATAACACTGCACAGCATTGCTATTCCTTACAATTTATTCAGGCAATAGAAAATCTTTTCCAAAAATAAGTGTTTTTACTTTCAATCTGCTCTTGCTCTTTTCTCATGCTTGAGAAGAAGTGGGCATTCCTAACACACTCCTTAAGAAGCCTTTTGAAGTCCCTCTTCCTTCCGTGTTTCCCATTCTGTGCCAAAACATTTTCTATTTTTATGAAACATGTGTGCTGCCATACCTATTTTCCTGCGAGACATCATTCTTCTTTCAAAATCAGGCAAATCCTTGACTGTCCTCATGGATAATTTGGATTTCTGTAAATGTTTAGACATTTAGACAACTGTTTAGACATTTTGACATGGTATTTGTGGCAGAGACTGGCTCACTCTTCATCAAACTTACATCCTCTTTCTTCTGGTTACACAGCTAAGTCTCTGGGTTATGGCACATAAAATGACTGTATGAGCAAAAGTCATATGCACCAGTTCCAAACTTGGCCCAAACCACACCTTTCACCAGGTGCTGTCCTCATACTGTTTCCATGGTGGCTTTGGAAGCCCAGCAGTGGAGTGGTGGAGCCACATGACGGAAGGCTACTGGGACCCTGAGTCACCACCAGTCAGAACCTTGTCTTTGAATCTGTGCAAGGGAGAAGTAAAAACTTCTGTTGGATTGCATCAATGAAATTCAGAGGGTTATTGGTTATAGAAACTGGTGTTACCTTCACTAATACTATATTCTTGTTGTCAAGTTAGAGAAGCTTTAGATTTGTAATAGATTATATCATTGTATGCAAAGAAAGTAGAATAATATAAGCTGATGTCAAAGTAGGGGGATATGTCTAGAGGCATGCCACTGAGTTCTGTCCTTCTATTTGTAGGTGAGAGGTGGTGAGCATTCTGGAAACTTGAGAATAAGATAGTTTGAAGAGAGCCATGATCAATATTTTCATATATCCCAAGATTTTTTAATGCATGGTTTAAGAGAAGGTCATTACAACTAGTGACTAGAAATTAAAGAAGAGCTTATTTTAGCTTATTACAGATAATTTAAAATAATAGGATGTACTGCCTTGGAGAGACATGAAGTTCCATTCATTATAAGAGGCTGGTCATTTCCTGTCATGGATATATATATATACATATTTTTTTGGTGGAGACCATTTCCTTTCCATATCTAAGATTCAGTGAGACTGTGAACCACTGTATGACACTCTTATCATGATTGACTTCTTAGTGACATCTTTCCAGATGGTTTCTCTTTTCCTGAGATTGCGGGGCTGCTGGCTGTGTTTCTGATGCCCTCGTTTGAATTCACAGTAGCTTCTTGTACCAATAAGGAACTTACCTTTTAGATCCACTGTTACCAGGTTTGTTTTTCAGTTCCAGCTATAAAACTTGGATATTTATTGGCTCATATAACAGAAAGTTCATAAGAAGAGCAAGTTTCAGGAAAGGTAGGTCCAGAAACTCAAATATATTATCAACACCCAGGTTCTTTCTATCCCTTCATCTGCCATTTGTAGTGCCAGTTCTATCTGGCAGCAGTTCTGTCCCTCATTGTGGGAAGTGGTGCCAGCAACAAGCGGAGTCACATGCCTCCTTGGTCATGCCATCAAGAGTTGATAAGTTGCAGGAAACAGAAGTGGGAAGCCTAGTGCCATGTTAAGGAGATCTAGACAATGAAGTGAGATAAGTGGGGTTCAATGAGATGAAAGGGAGTCTTAAAAAAACAGGAAAAGGAGGTTAGATATGTGTGCTCAGTAATTAACAGTTTCTTAGGTTCTGGAGCAGAGGTATGGCAAAATGAAAAGCATGTTTAGAAAGTCTAGCTTGGTGTCATTTCATTTGGAAGAGGCTTGAGTGACAAGAGGTTTCCTTTTTGAGGGCCTTTCAGTGGTGCGTTGGAGTAGTTCATAAGAGTTTATAAAAGCCAATTGTTAAATTTTCAGGAATTTTATATGCCAGCTATTAAACTGTTGGCAGCCAGAAATGGACTGTGAAGGAGTATTTGCACCATGGAAATTGGCAAAAAGTATGAATCAGGGCTCTTCCCCTTTGTAAAGCCAATTTACTACTACATCGCAGGTATTTTGCAATACATCTTTTTGTTGTTGTTGTTGTTTTTAACCTGCCCTAGGAGTATGAGAAATCCTAGTAAATAAAAAAGAAAAAGTAAATTATAAGACCAAAATAATATCACAAAACCCCCCATGGGGTCAATGATAAGTTATTGCTTTATGTGAAACAAACCTAATTATCTATTCTCCTTTATTCCAAATTAATATGGACTAAGTTTATTTAATTTCAAGTACCTCAAAGGCTTAACTCTAACTTAGTGCTTCTCAAACTTTAGTGTGCATGCCAATTACCTAGGGATTCTATAAATGCAGATTCTGATTTCGTAAATCTGGAGAGGTATCTGAGATTTTGTGTGTCCAGCAAGATCCCAGGTGATGCCATTGCTACTGGTCTAGGGACTTTGAATAGCAAGGATCCAAACCTCTTTCAATCACTAATTTTGTAACCTGTTGCAGGAGAAAAGGGTAAAGGAAGCAGGTCAGAAGCATTAAAACTAATTTGACTGAAGCTAGGTCCTATGTAGGCCAGCAATCAGATTGGCTTGACTGGTTCAAACAAAGAAATGAGAGCAAACTGAGTGGAAGGGATGTTTATCCTTCTTTTGTGTTTGTTTCTGTTGTAAGTAGATCATATTTACTATCAAGGTAAAAAGATGAATTACAGACTCCCAAATGGAGTTTGGCAGACTGTGCCATGACACAGCTTTGTCTATAAGACACATTGCATTGTTTTCAGACTCGTTGCCCAGGAGTCATTTTTCAAGGGTGAATAATTGCCAAGTCACTGAGTTTGGTGTCACTGGGGAGATTATTATGGGTTTTTGAGTGGTAAGGTATAGACTTCTGCATTTTATTTTGAAATAACAAAATGAATAAGCCACATTTGGTCCTTTGCTTTAATAGTGTTTTTTGGAACTCTCATTTTTGAGATAAACTGATGTCTCTTGGACTGTAGATTTTCATCTAGGGGTTTGAAATTTCACTAAATATATCTGGGTGAAATGCCAAATTTTACTGCTCTTTCTGAGGTTTCTCTGGATTCTGTTTTGATAAATATTTCACTATGGCCCAAGCCAAATGACTGTAAAGCTAAAGCCAGCCTCTGTTTTTGCCTTTGGAAATTAGAGTAGAGGAGAGAGTTGAGGTAGAGTGGAAATGCAGGGACCCTGCAAAGTTGGCTAGAAACTCCTTTGTAAATTTGAATTAAAAGCATAATTAGCATGCTAGACACAGTGGCCCATACCTGTAATCCCAGCTACTTGGGAGGCTGAGGCAGGAGGATATCTAGGGGCCAGGACTTTAAGACCAGCCTGGACAACATAGACCCCGTCAATTAAAAATAAAAGTGTAGTTAGCAAATAGACACCTGATCCAAAATACCCCAGCAGTACCACAGTCAGCCTTTCAGAGATACTATGTAGGCAACAGTAGTTCAGTTTTTACCAACAAAGGACTAATTTATCAGTGGACAAGACTGAAAACTTTGACCATGAGATAGAAAAAAAACGATTGAACTTTAATCCTGGAAGAGACCTGAGAAATACTCAAATTTACACTGCAGGAATACAGATGAGAAAACTAAAGCTTAGGGAATGTTATGGCTTGCCCAAAGTTATCCTGCTTGCTGACAACAGAGCCAAGGCTAGAATTCAGTTCCCTGATATTTTTTTATTATACCGCAACATTATTGACTTATTATTTACCAGTTTCTGTGCTCAATATTTTACTTATATTATCTCATTTAATTCTCATCAAACCATCTGTAATAGCTACCATCCATTTATTCGTTTACACCATACATATTTATTAAACACATACCATGTACCAGCCACTGTCCGAGGGACTAGGGATACAACCAGAATTACGACACTTACGTTCTTTCTAATGGGAACAGTAGACAATGATTAAATACGCCAAACTGTGATCCTTTAGAAAGCGATGAGTGCTATGGTGAAAAATGAAACAGGCTGTTAAGATGATGATGGGTGCCTGAGGAGGAAGAGAATGGCTTCAAATTTAGGAGGTGACATTTGGGTAGAGACCTAAGAAGAAGAGTGTTTCAGGCAGAAGAAACAGCAAATGCAAAGCCTCAAGGAGGGAAAGAGCTTGGAATATTCAAAGAATGGGATCAATCAGGGTGATCAGACTATATGAATGAGGGTAAAAGTGAAATAAAGGGTCCTCAATGCCAAGGTAAATTTCTGAGGGAGTGGAAAGCCTCTGGGGGGTTTTAAAAGCAAAGGAGCCAATGATCCAATTCATGGCTATTATTGTTCCTTTTCTGTCACTTCCTCATTTTACAAGTGAGAAGTCCAAGTTCACAGAGGTTCTGTGACTTGCGTAAAGTTATCCAGCTGTTAAGCGGCACAGGTGTCACCAGCTCTGACTCAAATAACTCCAGATCCCAAGCTGAGTTGTTTCCATTTTTTCTGATATCAGTTTTCTTCTCCTCTGGCCACACTATTTCTACTTGTAAAACAGTTATACTAGTATGTTAAATAAAATTTTTTGATTTGAAGTTTTTGATCTAATTTTTGTTTTCCTGAAAAATAAGCCAGGGGCAGTGTGCTTCACTACATTCTACTCTATCCTTCACTGCATCCTATTCTACCGAAGGAACTTATTTTTTGCTTGGTAGGTTCTGATACTTAAAAGTCCTCTAGCAGCTACTTCAATGAGTTTTTTCTCTGACTGGTGCTGCCATTATCTTTTGGACACTGGCAAGGCTGATGTACCAGAATAGTATGGTAGGTACTAGCTCATCTCAGAAAATGCATAGAAGGTAGAAACAAATGATGTGGGAGCCCTTTAGTGTCCCTTCTTGTGAGCCCGAAAGACTTAGCAAATAATGTCATCTAAAGGCAGGCTCAGTCTTCTTCTGCCCTTCTGGAATATTTCAGTACAAAAGCCCTATTAGATAGGGCTGAAGAAGGTAGGTGTTTACTCACTGTACATGGGCCCTGGGTATTGTGGAATAGGAGAGGGATGCTTTGGTAGTTCAAGAAGGACATTGGAGCTCAAGTGGGATGAGGAAGTGTCTGCACAATCCTAAGGTATTGAAGGCTGCGGGGGTGAAAAGGTGTCTGCAGTAGGGAGGGTGGGCAGGAATCAGCAGCAGTGAGCAATCTCTGTGAGCACACCTACTGCTCAGATATTGGTTCCTAAATACCATTTTCCACTAAGAGAAACCAGGGCTCGTTGGAGACATTACAGATTTCAGAACTAGGGCAGGCAAAGTACAAGTTGAGGCTGCAACAACATGTGCCAAAAAGTAAGACTCAAAGAATAATGGGAACATTTCTGAAGGACATAGAAGCCTGTTGGATGGGCCTCCCACTGGCCAAATCTGGAATAATTTGAACATCAAGAAAAGTAATAACAGATAATAACTCAGTGAATAAGACAGGAATCTGAGTTCATATTAATATAAATAAATTAACAAATAACTGGAAAGTTCTTTTTGAGTACTGGGATATTTATACCTTCTTATGAAACACCTTCAAATTAAAAAGGCAACATGAGTACTCTGGTGTGTTTGCCAGGTTTCTCCAGCTAACATCACCAGGAATGGGACCAATTGAGATTATGTGCCACCTGCAAAGTCCAGAGAGAAGAACACAACGTTACTCCTGTGATATTCCCACCAAAGATGCATGACCTGGACCTAATTGTGGGAATACATCAGAAAAACTAAAATTTAGAGCCATTTAAAAAATAATTAGCTTGTAATCTTCAAAAATGCTAAGTTCATGAATGTCTAGATCAAGAATCTGTTGCAGATTGAAGGAAGCTCAATAGCCATGACAATTCAAGGCAACCAGTGATTCAGAACTGGCTCCTTTTGCTAGAAAAGACATTGTTGGGACTAATGGGTAAACCTGAATGGGGTCTGAGGATGCGATAGTAATAATGCTTCAATATTTTGTTTCACAATTTCGAGGTTCATGTTGTAATGTAAAGCATTCATGGGATCATGAGGAAAAATGCCAGCAACTTACTTTCTAATGCTCAAATGTACTGTTTCCATAACTTTTCTGTATATTTGGAATTGCTTCCAAATAATACATTTAAAATATAAAAGTGAGCTAGAAGTTCAAGGAATTAGCATCATTCATATACTGTGCAGTTGTATTTATACTGAAACCTTGTGAAGCATGCTAGCTCTGAAACCAGATCCCAGGTTCAAATCCTATTTCTGAATGTCCTTGGGTGAGTTATTTAGCCTTCTTGTCCTCAGTTTCTTCTGCTAGAGCAGTTGAGGGATAATGACCCATTTTTTAGGATTGATAGGAGATCATAGTGAGATAATCACACAAAGACCCTAGAACAGGTTCTAGCATATGGCAAACAATCAACATCTCTTAGCTATTGTTATTATTTCTTAAGCAGGGAAAACATCTATGTAATGTAGCCTCTCAGTCCTTTAATAACGGCTCCCTTGAAAGAGCTCCAAGAAGTTTCCTCCTTGGGCTCGATTCCTCCCTATGTCAGTGATATAATAACGAAGCTTCAGTTTATGTGACCAATTATGCTGTACAAGTAAATTCCTGCAAGCATTATGAGATTACAGCAACAGGGTTATAGAATTTCCTAAAAGCCATTAGAAAGCCTGTTGGTCCATCCTTGGCCAACTAGACTTAATTGTGTGATTTGACCAGACAAAAGCATGTTGATTACGAGTGCCCACAGCCAAGACTATGGAGGTCCAAAAGTTAATTTCTCTGAATTTAGAATTGCTCATTATAATTCCATTTCTAGAACTGAAAAGACCTCAGTGATTACTCGTTCCACCCTCTCATTTGATAGGTCAGAGGACTGAGGCCCTGCATGGTGAAAGATGCCCCGGTTAGGCATACCACTGGAGTTTGAACCCTGAGCTACACTGACACAGAAGTAACAGAGTTTGGGTCATGCTGAGGTCCCATAAGATAAAGAGAAAAGTATTTCTGGAGTAGAAGTGCACATCTTTTATTGTGGTAGGAGGAATTTACTAGTTTCCAAGTAGGGAACCTCTGCTGTGGGGT
Organism: Plecturocebus donacophilus; assembly: GCA_004027715.1. Classification (NCBI taxonomy): domain Eukaryota; kingdom Metazoa; phylum Chordata; class Mammalia; order Primates; family Pitheciidae; genus Plecturocebus; species Plecturocebus donacophilus. The sequence continues at coordinate 50,553 of PVKP010003693.1, read as the reverse complement.
ACCTTAATCTATGACATCCCAGCCTGGGGGCTCCATTCTAACAGCATGGTAGGGTCTCAGCTCTGAAATCTCTGTTTTTCTTAGGAGATCTGCATAACATGTCTCACACAATAGACAAAGCACTGTTTCATCTTTTACTTGCCGTCCCTGTGTTCCTTCAGCCTCTTATATAACCAGACAAGGTATCAGGCCTTAGCCTTGGGCTCCTGACTAATCTCTTCTGATTCAGTGGTTGAGCCAGATTCCTCAAGTGCTCTGCTCACTTTGTGTCCATTTCACATTTTAGGAGACTCCAACTATTTTTGGTAGGAAAACAAATATTCTCCAGGCTGCCAGAGAATTTGCCAAAACACATCCTGATTCATTATACAACCATCAAGATACAAAGCCCTAAAAATAGGGAACTTGCTTAAATGTTTCATTTGGCATCAGGATGCTAAGTTCATGTTAACTGCCATCAGTATTTTCGACTGATTTCATTTGATTTCCTGGGTATTATGCTCTTTGGCTGTGGAGGGCAACTTCTTGTTTATCTTCATCTCTGCTTGGCTTCAGATTAAAGTTTTGTGCTTTAAAAAAACCCCAACTTTTCACTACCCATCTGTTTAATAATTATTTCCCCTTTTCCTTTTTTTAAGTTCACTTTTTATACTAACATTACTCTGTCTAAATAGAATATTTATAATTGATTGCACTGTTCACTTTTAAAGTTTTTCCTTTTTTGTTTAATTAGAATTTATGGTATGCCAGAACTAGATCCCTCTCAACAATGCAAGAAGCAAAATTACTTTCATGCATCCCAGTGAGTTAATGACAGGATCTGAGCTCCATTAAGGAAGAAACCTTTCCTGTTTTCATTTATTTCTTTGGGAAGGAGAATTAAAGTTTCATTTAAATATGGCATTTTCAGAATTTAACTTTTCCCTAATTGCTATCTCTATATTGTATTAAATTGCAGAGTAAACTTTGAGTACAATGCATCTTGAGAATGAAAGTGAAGTGCAACCATTACATGATTATATCCATCCAGCTGAGCACAATGGTGTGGGCTAGGTAAAAGGAATTTCAGCCTTATGAAGGCAGTGTTCTTTTTTCTTACTCAGTTTTGTGAGGTTATGTAGGGGACTTTTACCTGGTTGTCCATATCATTTCTTAACTGTCATCCATTATTTAATGATCCATAGTAGATGTTCGTTCTCTCTCTCCCTCTCTCCCTCCCTCCCTCTTTCTCTTTCTCCTCCATCCCCTTCCTTCCTCAGAATGTATGTAGATACATATGTGTACCTATAATGCTATAAAATTTCAAAGCACTTGCCTTCAGTGTGTGTTTACAGTAGGATTTGTGTTTGTAGTAGCATTTGTGACTTAGGGACAGTGGGGATTAGTGATTATGGTGACTTGGACAGTCTCACTCTGATTAGGTGCCTCTTTCTGCCAGCTGTGTTTGGGTAAACTTCAATAAATTGGTTTGAGTTGTTTTTTTTTAAACATAGTCATTGGCCTCACATTGTAAAACATGTTACCTTTCCATGCTTGGCATGCAACCATCTCGAGATTTTCTTGTGTTTTGGCTGCAGAAGAAAGGAAAACCATGATTCAGATTCGGTGCTGGCCAAATGAAGTCTCTTTGGGGGTGGATAAACAATGTTCCTTTAACATTCATGATTTATTCATCATATCAATCATGAGAGTTTGGGGGTACTTTTATAATTTCAAACTTATAGAAAAACATCAAGAATAGCACCAATATTTATTCTAATTCTCTTACCTAGATTCTCCATAGGTTCACATTTTGGCTTTTTTACTTTCCAACATTTTCTGTTTCTTTCTTGCTCTGTATGTTTTTTTCTAAACTATTGGGGAATAAGTTGAAGCTATCACATCCCATTACCCTTACATACCTGAGTGTGTATTTCCTAAAATTGAGCATATTCCTTTCATTTAGAAAATTACATACTACAATACTAATATCTAAGCTACAGTCTAGATGTAAATTTTGTCAATTGTCTCAATATTTTCTATAACTATTTTTAAGATCAATTATGTTTGAAAACACTGAGTTTTGATTTTGCTACCTCTGTGTTTGGCCATTTCTCCCCTCCTTATTGTATTTAATTAAACTGAAAATAGATGAATTATCTTGTTCTAAAGTACTAATTTATGTTTTACTAGAAACTTATATAAATACGTGAGCCCAAGTCACTGAAGGGCAGAGTCTGTTGTGTCGTTAAACATTGTATTTCCTAGAGCCCTTAACTTACTGCCTATATTTGCAAGATGAACAAATGAGTAAAAGCCAAATTTTAGACCCCAGATGTCTCACCTTCCTAATTATTAATGATCCATGAATTTTACTTTCTCAGAAGGGTCATGTCCTTGGGCATCAGCTTTTGCCTCTTCTAGGCCGCAAGGTAAGCCCAGTAAGTCTACTTTTTAGTGAGCTTGCATGTGTTCACATTTGCCCTCTCTACAGAAGAGAATAGTTAGTGGACTCTCTGGAAGGCATTTCCCTTTTTTTCCTAGGGCCAATGTCTTCCTCCCTCTTCAAATATAAAACTAGGTCTAGGGACTTACTGTTCTATCCCTATCTTCTCATTTAATTAATGACTGTGAGGCATTTGGTGACACTTTCTCTTTAAGGTTCTTCTTCACCGTCAGCTTATTCATTGCTTCTGCCATTTTTTCACTTGGCAAGATAGCACTGATCTGAAGAGGAGAGAAGGAGCAGTGGGAGGGAGTAAAGATCTTCTGTGGGTTCTGAACGACATGATCTGGGCCAAATCCTGGCTCTCTTATAGGCTCTTTGTGTGCCAGAATGGGTCAGAGCTCCATTTTGCAGATAAAGAACTGAGGCTCAGAGAGGATCAAGGACTTGGGGAAGCCATAGATCAACTATCACAGAGGCAAGACTCCTCATCCCAGCTCTGCTATTCACTAGAGCAAGAGTTAACTTTTCTGCAACACTCATTCATAAAAATATGTTGATTCTAGAATCATACATGGCATTTATGATGATGATAATGATGATTCTTATTTCTATATTATCTTTAACGTAAGTTGTAGTCTACTAGTCTATTTACACTGCCAGGAATGATGAGCCAGTTTTGTCTTGAGTGCTAACTGGATCATTTTGTAGGGCCTGCCTGGAGCGCTGTGGAAGGAGAACTGTGGCCTCAATTCTGTCCTTTCCTCCCTTTGTCCTCTCTTCTCTCTCCTCGTTTGCCCCCTTGTCCAAGTTGCTCTTGTTTTTTATTGCAGAACAATGCAGTTATCCTTTCAATTGAAGGAGGATGATGATTATTTCTCCCCATGGTAAGAGTATTTTCTTTGATGAGGGACAGAGAGAGAGAATGAATGAGGAAGAGGGGAGAAGCCTGAGGCGGGGGGTTCAGAAGGGAAAGAAAAGCAGAAAGCAGGAAGCCAGGAGAGATCAGGGGACATAAGGAGGGCCTCAGGCTCAGGGCGGGGAATACTTCTGCTTTCCATGTGGCATGACACACCTGGGGAAGTGAGAAGGGGTCACTCACTGAGCAATTTTCTTTTCTTTTTTTTTTTTTTTTGAGACAGAGTCTTGCTCTGTCACCCAGACTGGAGTGCAGTGGCACGATCTCGGCTCACTGCAACCTCCACTTCTGCCTCCTGGGTTCAAGCAATACTCCTGCCTCAGCCTCCTGAGTAGCTGGGACTACAGGCACGTGCCACCATGCCTGGCTAATTTTTTGTAGTTTTAGTAGAGATGGGGTTTCACCATGTTGGCCAGGGTGGTCTTGATCTCTTGACCTCGTGATCTGCCCACCTTGGCTTCCCAAAATGCTGGGATTACAGGTGTGAGCTTGAGGAATTTTCAAAGGTAAAAATGTTCTGGCCTGAACAAAGTTCCGTTATATTCTGTTGATGTCCAAGTCATCATCATGAATTGCCATCCAAAATGTGGATGAGTAAGAGACAGGCTTGGTCCTGAGACCCCTAGATGCTGAGGCTCCTTCTGCCACAGGAACCCCCATGCCCAGGAATGCACTTCAAATGCAGCTCCCACAGTACTTGCTAGTGAGTGTCTGCCATGTTGGCTGGATGCTAAGCCCTTAGAAGGCCAGGACTGTGTCTTTCTTTCTCACCATGGTGTCTACAGAGTCTTTTGGAGTTGTGGTGCAATTCTGTCATTGACTACCTGGAGTTAGGTCAAGGGCTCTGTCCTCTACAAGACTTCTCTTATTTTGGACACTAGCCATAAGCTCTGGGATTCCCAGGCCACCTGTACTGTTGACCAACTGGCTACAAATTTGGGAACCCCCATCACTCCCTCAGATTTGATAATTTACAGCATTCAACAAAAGATGAGGCAGTTGCAATTCTGTATGACAGAGATGACTGTGCCCTCTAAAATCCACATAGTCATTTTATAATAGCACCTTGGCCAACATTACTCTTCTTCCATCTCACTGAATGCAGTGTGTATTTATCAAGTGCCTACCATTAGTGAGACTCTGGCTGGGCCCTGGTTCCCTTTAAACTGTGTTATTGCAGGACCCCCTTAAGATCTCTGATCCTTCATTTTAAACCCTGATTCTTGCAAGAAGATCTCCTTGGCTCTTGGGAAGGGCAGTTTGATAATTGCATGTCATCTTTGTTTTATATGCCATTGAGTGCAAGGTAGATTTTTGCCTGACTTTGGTGTCTCTCCAGATTAGAGGCAAGAGAGCTATTGACAAAGATGGTTGTTATAAGAAGGTCAGGTCCTAACAGTCATCTGCTGACCCTTGCTCAATTCACATCATGAAGACCTCTGAGTGACTGTGGCAACCTCATGTCTCCTACAGTGTTTTTCAAGTTGGGAAGCACCAGCCATGGGAGACTCTTAGGTTGAGAAGCCACCATTAGCAGTGGCTAGTCTTCAACTGGTGACAGGGTGTGAGCCACTGCCCCATCTGCCCCAGGTTGGAAGAGCTGCTGTCATTCTCCCAAATGCGAATGTGATTGTTCTGACAGCTCCTCTGCTCTGTGAAAGATTGGAGTCTTGGGCCAGTGGCAGAAGCGTTGCTGCGATAAATCTGGGCTTGTTACCAGAGATCTGGGATGTGCAGCCACCCAAACTCCTCAAAACCTGTGGGGATGAAGGAAAGGAGGAAGATAGAAGGAAACACTGGGAAACAGAAGGTGTTATTTCTTAAAAAAAATAAGAAGTCTTGCTGTTGCCTCTGACAGCTAGCTCTGTTAGCTAAGTTTGCGGCAGTGCAGGCAGTCGGCAAGCTGGGCAGGGAGTGCTCTCTTATCTTCACGTGGTGCGGACCTCTTGTGCTTTCTTAGCACCCTGGAAAAGATTAGCCCCAGGGAACCATGCAGTGGCATTCACACGTAAGGCCCCTCTCACCATCACAACATCCTAATCTTTCCCACTGTGTTCCCGTCTTTCTCCTTAGCCAGGGTGTGTTAGCTGTGAAGTTTGCCTTCAGGCCCTGTGGGCTTTGATTGCTGATGGAAAGCCCCCATCAAGAGCCTGCTGACAACACAGGTGCTCTCAACTATGACCAGAGACCAGCAGGGGCCAGCAGGCCTGGAGGTGTCAACACTGGGAACCATTCTCCCAGAAGAAGGGCTGGGATGTGTCTGGTGGGTATTGCCTGAGTGACTTTGCCTAGTGCCTGCAGACCCCAAAACCAGGGGGTAAGAGGAAGTGGGGTTATGCTAGCCAAGGATGGATGGCAGATGAGGCCACAGGAAGAGGAGATACTGGAATTAGAAAGAGACATCAGAGATTGGTCGAGGAGAGGCAGTTTAGAAGCTGATAGATTTCAGCAGGTCTGGTGTGAGAGGGAGCCGAGGAAGAAGACGTGAACGGTCAGTGGTTTCATGGGACATACTTGGAGCCCCATACTTGCATTCTTTGCATGGACAAGACCCAGCACTCTCTTTCCTCAAGAACTGAGGACAAGGAGGGCAGCCATCTGGAGCTTCCTCCAGATACACTCAGCAGTCGGTTCCCACTTGCCCTCCTGCCAGGCATCTTCCAGGGATTCCAAGAGGAGCTTGGGTCTAACACTGCTCTAGGAAGAACTTGCTCCTTTTTTTTTGAGATGACAAAAAAGTTATCGAGAAATAAGGTGTTTAAACAGTACTTGAGCCAAATGACCCCCTCCTCCCTCTCACTTAGTCCACATATGGCTGTGTCTGGGCTGATATTGGACTCCATGTTCTGGAGAGGACCAGGGGCTCAGCATGGAGGGTGCTGGTTACTTGGTCCTACCTGTGGATGCCTGAAGGACAGTCTGAAGTGAGACAAACAGACCACAGAAGTTCTCAGGTCTCTCTATAGCTTGAGAATCAGGATAGATATCCATCATGGAAACTTACTGCTGAACAAGACCCAGGAAACTGAAGTAAGGGGATTAAATGACTTAAGACCATTTATTTATTTGTTCAAGAAACATTTGCTGAGTACCGGGGACTGGGAGGAGTGTTAAAATATACACACATGAAGTTTTTTAGGAATCACTGGCTCCAGAAGGCTCCGGTCATGGCTGATGGTGGCACAGGCGCCTCTTCAAACCCAGGTGCCTCCAAGTCAAGCCCCAGTGGACGCAGGATTGAGCAGGGAGTCGGGGCTCACTCAGCCTCAGTCCAGCCTCCTGTGTGCTCCCTCCCTTGTGTTTGTGGAGCATGGCCTCTCCTCTAAATTCTCCTGCCTTGGCCAGCTCCTTACCGTCTTCAGTCTAAGATTGCTGAAGATGCTCCAGTTGCCTCTGTCAGTATGCTGCCTGGACACCTCCCTGCTGAAGGCTTTGATTTCATTAGGTATATTTTCAATCTTCCAAGTTACTATAGGTAACAATTATACCAAACATTTTACCATTAAAAAACATGGGGTGCCATTTTTCTAGTCTCCCCTATAATGTTTTCCTCATCATTTTTTCTAGCCTCTGAAACCATATATATTGCAACATGTTATAGTTATATTTCCACCTGTGACCTATTCCCAAAGCCAAGACCAACCGTGGAAACGATTCTCCCTGAAGGAGGGCTGCCTGAGACATATTTGGTTAGCATTGCCTGCATGGCTTTGCCCTAGGGCCTGAGGCCTCCAAAACCAAAGGGTAAGAAGAAGTTGAGTACCTAGAAGTGGAATGCTGCTGTAATAACTACGCACGGTAGCATTTAGTACTTCTAGGTACCTATTACCATCTGAGTCAACTCTGCTGTGGAACAAATAACCCCAAATATTGGTGGCCTGTTATAGCTACAAGAGCTTGTTTCTAGCTCATGGGACTGCAGGTCATCTGAGCTTGGTTGGGCTTGGATTCAGGCTGTGTGTCTAAATCAGGTCTGTTTCATGTGGCTCATTCTTCTTGGACCGACAGGCTACTCTGGAATTCTCTTCTACTGCAATGTCAGACCTTCAATAGGAACAAGTGGAGGGACACAATGTCTTTTATAGCCCAAGCTCAGACCTTGTTCACTATACTTCTCCCCACATTCTATGGGCCAAGGGAAGTCTCTTAGCCAAGCCTAACTCAGTGAGGCACAGATACACATTCTGCTTGTAGTGGGAATGACTACAAAATCACACAGCAGAGGGAGGGCTGACAAAATGGTAAGATAGTGCTGCAGTCTATTATACTGCTGTACAGGAAGGCTATCTGAGGGTCTGATGGTCTCTTAAGAAGACTTCCAATGAATTCTTGCTTTTGGCCCCAACAAAATTTCACTGCTGTTGTCTCTTTTCACATTTCCTACTTTTAGAAATGCCTGGTCCTGCTAATTCCTGAGCCATTTGGGGATTATGCAATGTAAATCTGGTTGCTTCTTGGCTTTCTGGCTCCCGCCTTAGGATTCATATTTTCAGGTTTGTTGACTCAGTCACCACTTGCCCATCTGCTTTCCACCTTCCAAAATTTCATTACTGTTGTCTCTTTTCACATTTTCTTTGTCCTTGTGAGTTTATGTCTGTTATAAAATCCTTTTACTGTTATTTTTGTGGGGTTTGGGGAGAGAACAAAGCTAAATGCATGTTTTCAATCCATCACCCTGCCAACCTGGCCCTTTCTTGACACCTTAATGATCCGCCTTTCCCTCTCCGCTGCTCCGGCTTTAATTACGTGCTGCTTAGAGCCCCTTGTTGCCCGGTGACAACCAAGTGGAAGAACTTTGATGAAGTGCCTGACGGGTGGTGACTCAACTCTCAGTCTGGATGGTTGTTGGAACACAATGTCAGCTGCAGAATAACCCTTTCTGACTCAATGTTGTGTCCACAAACACAAATTTTAAGAAACCAACCATCTCTTCAGAGTTTTGAATACATAATGTCATCTGATTTTTTTTTTTTCTTGAGTCTCAACCTGGCATAAGGATCATTCAGTTGCTGGATTTTATTTTCCTAAGTTAAACTGTAAAAGAATACAAAACGTAACTACTTAATCGATTTGGATGGCCTTCATTTATTTTCTGTCAGGCCATTGGAATATTCTGTAACTTACAGTTTGATCAGCTGTTTAGTGTCTTTCAAATGTGGATTGACCATTGGAGCTTACCATATGACAGAAGGGGAGGCTAAGTTAAAGAGCACTACCACAGTAATAACATTTGTGTCCTGATGTCTTTGACCCATAGCCTCTCTAACGTACCAGGTCTATACTGCTAGCATAGCAGGAGTTCTGCAGGTTAAAGCCATCTCCAAAATGAATGGAAACATTTTTGGAGTGCTATGGGGACAAGGATCCACAAATGTATTTCCAAGCAGAGAAAGAAAAGAGACTGACCTATGATGACTAGTGAACCTTCAACCAGACAACTAGGCTTCAAATCCTGAGTCTGTGTCTTAAATTCTGCATGACCTTGGGTAATTTTCTTGATCTCTTGGATGAGAAAACAACTCTCTTTGCTCACAGGGTTGTGGGGTAAATTAAAGGAGCAATGAAAGCTCTTTGTTAAATTAAAGTTCTATTCAAATACAAGTCTTATTTGGGGATAGTTATGAATATAAGCAGCTTATACAGGGTGGTAGGTAACAAGGAGTTCACTTTTATGCACTTTTTATTACTTGGAACACATGACTCCTGGCAAACTAAATGAACTCTATAAGATGTTTACCATAAGATACACTTAACAGGAAGCACCTGATGGGCTCTTGGTACATGCCACCCCCTGTTCTGAGCACTGTGTGCATAGTAAGTCATCTGAACCTCAGAACCACTCTATGAAGCATGTTCTACAGATGTTATTATCACCATTTTAAAATGAGGGAAACTGGGGCCCAGGAAGCTAAGTAGTTGCTGAAGCTCATCTCGCTTACTAGTGGAGCTAGGACCTCCCCATAGGCAGTCTGGCCCCAGGGTCTTCAGGGTGACCACTGCCCTGCACTCTGAGGTTGTGGAATGGCTGCCATGTACGTTTCCTATTTGTTTCAACTGTTCCTTTCTAGGCTCTTCTTCCTTTGTGTCCTGAAGTGAAAAAGAGGCGCATAGAGGTTCTGAAAGAAGTTTATCATGGCTGTAGAAAAAGATGTAAGACAAACTATGTTGAAATCTGAGGTTAAAGCAGAAGGATGTGACCAGGTTATGGCCAGTCTTGGAAGCCAAGTTAAGGAAGTTGGCCATTATCTAAGGTCATTAGGAGTCCTTGAAGAGTTCTAAGCAGGAAAATACATGTCTTGAATTGGTGGAACACAAAATCTTCGTCTCCTGGGTTCTTGCTCAGGCTTTATTCTCATCTCAGTACCTTCTCCCTGAGCAGTAGCTACCTATCTGTGGTTTTAATTACCGTCTATATGCTAATGGCTTCCATGTCTGTGTCTAACCCTGGTCTCTCTCCTGGCGCCCAGAGGGGTTATTCAACTGCTTACTAAGTGTCTCGCCTTGGATACATTAAAATCACCTCCAGCTCCTCATATCTAAAGTTTTACTCCTGATTTTTCTTCCAATCCACGAAGCCTGTTCCTCAGTCTCTTAGCAGTCTTTACCTAGGTAGGTAGGAAGAGTCATGTGATCATCCTTGGGTCTCCTTCTTCTTTACCTCCTATTTCCATCCAGTCCTGTCAACTCAGTCACCCTAAATAGCTCAATATTGTCTGTTTCTTTTATATCTTGGGCCAACACTGTAGTCCAGGCTAGGATCATCTCTTAATTATTGCAACATCTTCCCCAGTTTCCCTGCCTCTAGTCCTGCAATTCTTCAGTAGTTATCCCACACTGTAGTCAATAGGACTTTTTCAACACATATATTTTCCTGCTTAGAACTCTTCAAGGACTTCTAATGATCTTAGATAATGGCCAGCTTCTTTAACTTGGCTTCCAAGACTGTCCATAACCTGGCCACATCCTACTGCTTTAACCTCAGATTGCAACACAGTTTGTCTTACATCTTTTTCTACAGCCATGGTAAACTTCTTTTAGAATCTCTGTGCACCTCTCTCACTTCAGGATCTGCACATGAAGCTCTTGCTTTTGCCTAGAACAGTTTTAATCCCTCACCCACTACACTTTTATGTCTAGCTCCTACTCATCCCTCAGGCATTAACTGAAAGTAAAAACCTTTTCTGGGAAGTCTTCCTTGACTTTTCTAGCCTTGTGTTAAGTGCCTTATATGAGAGGGCTTCAGAAAGTTCATGGAAAATGGAATTAAAAGAGAAAAATAAAAAATATAAACTGGATTTCTCAACATAAGCTTCATCAAGGTCAATACAACTTTGTAAGTGATGATATCAGCTATTTAGTCCATCCCTAAAGAACCAAGGGTCCTGGGAATTTAACCATGTCAATGCAGTCTCTTTTACATTGTTAACTGAAGAAAAATGGGTGCCCTTTAATAATTTTTAAAATTAGGGAACAAAAAGAAGTCAGAAGGAGCCAGATCATGAATGTAAGGTGAATGCCTAGTGATTTCACATGAAAACTCTCACAGAATTCCTCTTATTTGATGAGAAAAATGAGCAGGAGCGTTGTCAAGGTGGAAGACTCTCTGGTGAAGTTTTCCCAGGCATTTTTTTGCCAAAACTTAGGCTAACTTTCTCAAAACACTCTTATAATAAGCAGATGTTATCATTCTTTGGCCCTTCAGAAAGTCAACAGGCAAAATTCCTCAAGCATCCCCAAAACACTGTTGCCATGACTTTTGCTGTTGATCAGTCACTTTTGTTTTGACTGGACCACTTCCATGTCTTGGTAGCCGTTGCTTTGATTGTGCTTTGTCTTTAGGATTGTGCTGGTGAAGCCATGTTCCATCTCCTGTTATAAGTCTTTGAGGAAAATGCTTCAAGATCTTGATCACACTTGTTTACAATTTCCATTGAAAGCCCTGCTGTTGTCTGCAGCTGACCTGGGTACAATAGTGTTGGCACCCACTGAGTGGAAAATTTGTTCAACTTTAATTTTTTAATCAGAATTGTGTAAGCTGAACCAATTGAGATGTCTATGGTGTTGGCTATTGTTTGGGTCATTAATTATCAGTCCTCTTCAATTAGTGCACAAACAAGATTAATTTTTTTTTCACAAATTGATGTGGATGGTCTCCACTGCAGCCTTTGTTTTCAACATTTTCATTTCTTCTTAAAATGCATTATTCATTTGTAAACTGCTGGTTTCTTTGAGACATTGTCCCTGTAAACTTTTCATAAAGCAGCAATGATTTCATCATTCCTCCACCCAAGCTGCATCATAAATTTGATGTTTGTTCTTGCTGCAATTTTAAGTAGAATTCCTGTTAATCTGATAGGGCTCAATTGAAAATGATGTCTTACCCTTTTTAGTGACTCAAACTGGATTCTGTTCTGACGTGTTATAACTAGTTAGTATGAGTTTATTTTGGAGCAAAAAAATTGGACTCCATGCAAAGTTTTGAAAATAATATGCATTTTACATAAACTTTTTGAGACTCAGTTGTAACCTTATATGATACTTACTGTAATTTATTGCAATTGCTTTCTTATTTGTCTGTCTCTCTGGCTGCACTGTAAAACCCTTAAGGGCAAGCTCCATGTAGGTCTAGCTCATCTATTCCCTGAGATTAGTACAAAGTCTGACAGATAACAGGAGTTCAGTAATTGTTTATAGAATATTAAAATAATGTTATATTCAAATATCAAAGACTGTAAATTACCCCACTCTCAAAGTAAGACCCCCAAAAATCCATCCGCTTTTTTTTTATAGATCACTAAGTGAAAAGGTAAACTTAAGACAAAGCTTTGCTTTATTGAAGACATTGGATCCCAGAAGAGAGTAAAAGGCAGATTTTCCTCCATCACTTTTTCAGAAATTGATGCCTGTTAGCTGGGATGGCTTGTACTCCTAGGGAGGCAATGATATGATGAGGAGACATTAGTAAATGGGGCAGGAGGGCTTCTGGAGGGTGTTTCTAAATGCTTTGTGCCTGCAGAAAAAGGAGAACATTGAGCACTGTTTTCTAAATGGAACAAAGGACATGACTGGCACATCATCTAGCCTTGTTTAACAACTCTTCAAACACTAAAATTCTTTCATGGCAGGAGATGGGTTTTCTAGAAGCTTAGGAACCTTTGAAAGTGGGGATTGAGGACAATGTCTGGACTAACCTTGGCCATGATAAAACTTGTCTTCCGCATGACACATCTATCAAAATCAAGCATTGTCTGTCTTCAGTAGAAGATGCACTGTTGGAGGTGACATCGGTTCACAGTGCCAGCCCAAGCATTTTTACCTAAACAGCTTATCTCACTCTCTTTTCTGTACTCACTATGATTTAATTTCCTCTGTATCAATCTCTTCTTCCATAAGATGGAGAGTCTGGCCGATAGCAACTCCAGTCATTAACTAGAGATGAAGTTCTACATGAGACCTTCTATTATTCTCTTACCTTGTTTCTATTTTCCTTTAAATACTTTGTCATGGTTTGTGATTATAAGCTCATGTGCATTATTTGTTTACTTTCTGCTCTATTCCCCATTTTAGCCCCTGCCTCTCCTCATCCCCTACCTTCATCTCCACTCGTCATTATAAGGTCATGAGGGCAGGGACTGTGTCTTATTTGATCCTCTATCCCCAGAGCCTAGCATTATGTCTGGCATGTAGTAGGGGCTCAATATATGCTTGTTTGAAAAGTGGCTGGTTGAATGGATACTATAATGAGGAAAGCCATGCGGGTGGCTCCCTGGCTTTTTGTATACATTACTGAGGCTCCCCACAGAGTCCTGCTCAGGTTACTGATTTATTGTAACAGAGGAACAAGGAAGAATAAGGCCTCTTAACAGCTGTCACATAGGACACGAATATTGCTCTTATAGGCCAGCTGTCATTCCACTGATTTTATGTCAGTTGCTCTCTATTTTGTATTCTGTCACACATCAGCCCCAACTGCAAGGAAAAGCTACAGGCTGGGATTTGAAAGATCATTTAATGAAGGGATTATTTATAGAGGTGTGGGCAAGAGCAGGGTAACCAGATGGGTTGCTGAAGCATTCAGGGACTAGCAATAGTGAGAAGCTGTTGCTACTCTTGGGCCTGACAGGAAAAGCTGGAGCCTGGGAGAATGGAGGTGTGGATAGGGCTATGGACAGGAGCCATAGTTAAGGAGGGCTGCAGTCACCACTGGAAGCTCAGTGTCAGGCAAAGGGGTAATAGGAAGAAATACTGCAGACTCTCCTGCTCTTTCATCTCTTGGATGGTCTCCAATTGGCACTGTCCAATGGGAAAAGGGATCTCAGGTGATACAGAAAAAGGGTATAGAGGTCAGCCTTCTGGGGCACTCGAGGGTAGGAGAAAGACCAGCGTGTGCCATTACTGTTAGCGATTTTTTCTTTGCAGAGAGAGGCGCTTGTGATCAAGTTCATGCTGCTCACACATACTCCAGTCAAGCAGGCGCCTGCTGTTCCTTGACTTCAGTTTATAGCATCTCTCTGTTTTTTTTTTTTTTTTTTTTTTTTTTTATTGTACTTTAGGTTCTGGGGTATATGTGCAGATCATGCAGGATTGCCGCATAGGTACACACATGGTAATGTGGTTTGCTGCCTCCATACCCCCATCTCCTATATCTGGCATTTCTCCCCATGTTATCCCTCCCTGACTTCCTCACCCACCCCTGCTGCCCCTCCCTTGGTCCCCGCAACAGACCCCAGTTGTGTGATGCTCCCCTCCTTGTGTCCATGTGTTCTCATTGTTCAACACCCGCCTATGAGTGACAACATGCGGTGTTTGATTTTATGTTCTTGTGTCAGTTTGCTGAGACTGATGGTTTCCAGATTCATCCATGTCCCTACAAGTGACAGAAACTCATCGTTTTTTATGACTTCATAGTATTCCATGGTGTATATGTGCAGTCTATTGTCGATGGGCATTTGGGTTGGTTCCAGGTCTTTGCTATTGTAAACAGTGCCACAATGAACATATGTGTGCATGTGTCTTTATAATAGAATGATTTATAATCCTTTGGGTATATACCCAGTAATGAGATTGCTGGGTCAAATGGGATTTCTATTTCTAGGTCCTTGAGGAAGTGCCACACTGTCTTCCACAATGGTTGAACTAGTTTACACTCCCACCAACAGTGTAAAAGTGTTCCTATTTCTCCACATCCTCTCCAGCATCTGTTGTCTCCAGATTTTTTAATGATCGCCATTCTAACTGGTGTGCGATGGTATCTCAATGTGGTTTTGATTTGCATTTCCCTAATCATCAGTGATGATGAGCATTTTCTCATATGTTTGTTGGCCTCATATATGTCTTCTTTTGAAAAGTGTCTGTTCATATCCTTTGTCCACTTTTGGATGGGTTTGTTTGTTTTTTTCTTGTAAATCTGTTTTAGTTTTTTGTAGATTCTGGATATTAGCCATTTGTCAGATGGGTAGATTGTAAAAATGTTTCCCCATTCTGTTGGTTGCCAGTTCACTCTAATGATTGTTTCTTTTGCTGTACAGAAGCTCTGGAGTTTAATTAGGTCTCATTTGTCTATTTTGGCTTTTGTTGCCAATGATTTTGGTGTTTTAGCCGTGAAGCCCTTGCCTATGCCTATGTCCTGAATGGTTTTGACTATGTTTTCTTCTAGGGTTTTTATAGTGTTAGGTCTTATGTTTAAGTCTTTAATCCATCTGGAGTTAATTTTAGTGTAAGGTATCAGGAAGGGGTCCAGTTTCTGCTTTCTGCACACTGCGAGCCAGTTTTCCCAACACCATTTATTAAACAGGGAATCCTTTCCCCATTGCTTGTTTTTGTCAGGTTTGTCAAAGATCAGATGGTTGTAGATGTGTGCCACTCTCCCTTTTACTGGTCTTTGTATGTCTTGCATTCAAACTCTTCCAGAGAAAATCTGATGGTGTTACCCTCTGGTATTGGACAGGGTACAAAAACTACCCTGGGGTCAGGCACCTATCGGTGGTCCGGTTAGCTACAAAGCAGTCTGGACTTGCGCATGATAAAGACTTTCTCAAAAAGAGTGGTGGGTGACCAACTCCTCAGAGGAAACAGTCTGATTGGAAGCCACCTTGCATGACTTGTCTGGTACACTGTCATCCTCACTTTCACTCCAGTGGTGACCATCCTCCCATATGAAGAATAATAATATCTGTACCAGGCTGCCAGAAGGGACTAGCTAATGCTCACTATTAGAGTAATGCAGGACAAGTTGCACCTGTTAATTAGATACACCAAATGTGCCCAGCACTGGTGGGTCTTCTAACATGATGCCTCTTCAGCTCTCTCCCCTGCTCCAGGATTAACTGGGATATATGTCATGCCCTGGATATTGTGTTTGGGGTCTGGTTCATGAGCTGATTTACTTCTGCTTCTAATCACAATAGCCATAGCCATTTATACTCATAAAAAGTAAACACCTCTGTCAATGAGGTTCCTGATAAGAAGAATGGGGAATGATGCCTTTTTAGTCCTAATCAGCCCTGTAAAACCTCCTGCAAATAGGAATGGATTGTTTTCTGGCATTTTATATTATGCTAAAAGTTGGATTAAAAAAAAATGATAGCACCTGGTTCTTGGTAAAGTTCTAGGATGGCAGCCTTGGTGGAGGGCAGGGATGCTTTTCTCTCTGAGTGCCTATTCTCCCTGGATGGGGAGTCTCTTTTGTGCCACCTCCTTCAAGAGCAGTCAGTGGGGCAACCCTAGAGTGCTTACTGAGCCATTGCAAACCATGTCTCAGTGCCAGAATCCCCCACAATGTTCACTTCTCTGTCCACACCCTTTGCTTCCCCCTCCAGAACACACTTCCCCTTTGCCTTCATCTTGCAAAATTTTCATCTTTCCAGTCCCAGCTCAAATGCCCCTTCTCATGAGGTAGTGCTTAGGGAAGGAGGCTCTGCAGTCAGCCACTTGCATGCCATATCTAGTTCACCACTCAGCAGCTGGCTCTTAATTTCTTCATCCGTAAATATGAGATGGTAGTTGGATGAAGCTGTATGTTACAGTGGGTAAGCATGTGAATGTTACAGCAAGACTGTTAGGTTTCAAATGCTGGCTCAACCACCTACTTGCTATGTGACCTTGGGAAAGCTAATGAACCTCTCAAGGCCTCAGTTTCTCCATTTATAAAACAGGGGTAGTAAGATGTATACAAATTTGTTTTGAGGATTAAGTAAATTAATGAATGCTATAGTTTATTATTCTCTATCTCACTGAGTTGTAAGAATTAGTTAAGTAAAGTGTGTAAGCATTTGGATCATGCCTGCCCCAAACTCAGCTCTTCCTGTGTAATTGGGGTAGTTTTTCTGTTCTGTTGCATTTTATTTGTCATTACCCAACGTGCCAGAGAGTGATTGTGCCTCCTCTGTGTTTTCCTAGTATATTGATCATACCTCTAATAGTATTTTTCATACTGAATTATCATTGTTTGGATTCTGTTTTCTATATAAGATTGTGATTAGATCTCTTTACAGGCAAGAATAGATAATTAGTAAATATTTGATATTCGTTAAAGTGAAAAGTTGCCATAGCACAGATAGGTTTTTGGCCTCAAGATTGGTGTTGAATAGTTTGTCTGTGGAGTTCCTCCTGCAGTGAGAGGCCCGCAGCAGATGGGTTAAGACTCTTCCAATGCATCTGCCTCTCCTCATTGTCTCATATGGTTTTCCAAGTGCCGTCAGAACATGAATTCCAGTTCCGAGAGTGGGTGTCACCTATTCTTTAGACGAGCTATATACAGTGTTTGAAATGAATGATGTTAAGTGAGACTTGGATTCTCTCTTTTTCACTTCACTTTAAATAAGTGTTTGCTTGGATTCAAATGTAGGTTTCATACCCTTGATTCCAGATGGAATTCTACCACCATGAAGAACTGTTTGCTCTGAAAAAAGATGACTCATTCAGGCAATGGTTAACTGAAATCCTGGGGAAAACAGAAAAAGAAAATAAATAATAATTTACCACTTACTGTTTTTGGTTTTCCTTATGCAACCAGACATATACCTTTTTCTAATTTGAAGTTATTTGGCTTGTACTTGTGAGATATTAATGACTGTAAGAGAGCTGATATCAAACAATCTTATTTTTGAAGTTGCTGTAGTTAAGGCTGATGGTGCTTTTAGTTAACACCCCATGTCAGCCTGTCATTCCTACTCCCCCATAAACATTTTTGCAGGTGCCTACATATGACAAATGTACCATAAAATACTCAATATGAGCCTTTGTTTGTCATATTAGTTGGAAACATACACATAAGTTATTTGTGGAATCTTGTTCGTAAGTTTGTTATGCATGGGAAGAATCGTAAACACTCGTGTATATATATATAGTGAATGAATGAATGTTATGTTAGATTTCTGATTCGAAGTAGTCTATGTCAGGGGTCCCAGGCTGGTATTGGTACTGGTCCATGGCCTGTTAGGAACTGGGTTGCCCAGCAGGAGGTGAGCAGCAGGCGAACCAGTGTTACTGCCTGAGCTCCGCCTCCTGTCAGATCAGCAGTGGCCTTAGATTCTCAGAGGAGCGTGAACCCTTTTGTGAACTGTGCATGCGAGGGATCTAGGTTGCATGCTCCTTATGAGAATCTAATGCTTGATGATCTGATTATCTGAGGTGGAACAGTTTTATCCCGAAACCATGTACCCTCACCCTGGTCCATGGAAAAATTGTCTTCCAGGAAACCAGTGCCTGGTGCCAAAAAGGTTGGGACTGCTGGTCTGTGATAGAGAAACATAGACTACTTTTGAGGTTTAAAATGTTGTATAGCCTACACTGCAGAGGGAAATTCATGTGATGGAATTTCTTCATTGCATTTGTTATTTCAGGCTAGATTAAAATTGTAGCTGTGTTGGGTTTGTTTCTTGGTGAAAAGTTGGTATTTACCGTCTTCTTCTAAAAAATCCTTTTAATAAGCATTCTTAATTTTATCTTAAAATTATTTTATAGCTTTGATGGTGGGTTCTGTTAACTCAAGGTCCTGTTGGGAAGCCTGTGGAGCCATATAAATCTGTTTTCTGTAGCAAGGGCAGATTTAGCTGTTCTGTGTGATACATCTTTAACTTAGAAACTACTCAATTTTGTTCTGTTTTCTTTTGTTTGTTTGTTCTGTTCTGTTTTTTTAATTCATTGGCTCACCAATTAGGCTCTGTGCAGTTTATCCAATATGTTGTGATGCTTTATAATGTCTTTTGTCCAAACCTAGAGCTTATCTCCTTCTCAGTTTAGATTGTCTGTTGGCTTAACAGCTGTGTTCATTGTACTGTGTTTGCCCTCTGAGTTTCCTGAAACCTGCTGTGCCAGCTGCTGTTTGTATAGGCTTAGTGGGAGAAAAAACCATCACACTGAAGATTACACAGAGGTGGGAGCTCGATCCAGATTCAAATATCTAGTGCTGTTTGGTATATTTTTACTTGACCTGTTGGTGTCATCAGTTGATGAGGACATGTTGAGCTATCTGAAATGGACTCTTCTTTTGCTTCCATACACATTTCCTCTGATGGATGGTGTATTGCTGATTATTATATATGTCCACACAGAGTGTCACTAAATTTTCCTGGTTCACTTCAGTGTTTATCCCTTTTATTGTCAGTAAGTTTTCATTAATATTTAACCCAATTTCTTCCTATTGCCACCTAAGGGAATCAATTTTCCTTGGATCTTTGCCCTAAGAAATACTTTTCTAAAAGTATTTGAGATTTATTTCTACATGCCACATCCAGAACATTCTTCTAGGTACTCCTCCTCTTAAAACTGCAAATGGAACAAAATCTGCTATGCTCAAGATGTGGGCAGATGTTCAAAAAGTAAAACTTTAACCTTAAAAAGAATATATATGATAAAAAAAATAGCAATAAAGGAAGGCTAATTGCCACTCTCTTAAAAGCAGCTCTTATGCTCTGAGTTGGCTCTCAGAGATTTTGGTCTTTTATAATGTGATGAGAGAAGCACCACAGGCTTTAAAGGAAGATTGGCGTATGATCACATGGCCACTTACCAGCTGTCTGATCTTGAGACCATTATTTAACTTCTCAGAATCTCTTAATAGTAGTGGCCTCAAGGAATTGTTAGGAGGATCAAAAGACATTATCAAACGGGAAATACCTCACCAATGGTAGGCATTCCACAATGCTCATTTCTCTCTGCCAGGTTCATCAATGCAATGTGATAGTTATGTAATATGTTGGTAAGTACACTGAATTTAATTATTATAAAGTTTCATTAATTACATCAGAATTTGTAGCTGTTTGAATAGGGTTGAGCTGAAGCTTATTTATTTTTTTTTTTACTGAGAAGAAAGGATTAGGCAAGCAAATTTTTCTCTCAACCAGAATAGAGATAAGAAGAAAAGTTAAGCTGCTTAAAGCTTTTAGAAACTCCAATTTGCAGATAAAGAAAAGAATTAATCAAAAACAATCATTATCTAAGTCACTGAAAGGATTGGGGAGACAACTTACTTAGTAAGAGCTTGCCACTGGTTCATGTACAATTGGTTTCTGTGTTATTTACAAAGGTGTGGCTCATTAAAACTAGTCTATATTTCAGACATCTTATCAATTAATATATGCTTTCATTCAATGGATCTGAATCTGTGAATTTCCCTAGCATTGAAAAAATGGAGCATTGAATAGAGGTAAAGTGCTGTTCATTGATCACCAAAGCTGTGGGAAAGATCTCCATTCACTTGTACTAATTTATACTATCACTGCAATTCCTGTTTTCTATCCCTTCATTAATTTATTGGACATTTATTGAAAGACACCAAGGACTGTGGGCACTCATTGACTAAAGTAGAAGAATTTTTCTTCTGGCCTCAGGGTACAGAGATAAATCTTGCCTTCCCTAATAGTGAAAATGTGCTTTCTCCCTCTGTATGGAAATTCCAGTCAGATCCAAGCACTGATAGATCTCAGATTTAACAAGGTGTTTAATAATGACATCTATTGCACTTTATATGCCATCCTTTGAATGAATACAGATGAGGCAAGAGTTAATTGTTAATTAATTGTAATTCAATTGTGAATAGGAGGATAGTAAGCCCTTCAGCAACACCAGACAGATGTTGGTGATCACTTCGTAATTATCAGGGATGTGTGGGGTCATGTCCCTGTGCTCAGTACAGGTGGAGGGTCTGACCTCAGCTTCAGGTTTGAGGATACATCATAGGTAATTATTATTATTAAAACACTTTTAGATGTGATTATTTGTTGCATCTTTCTATTGGCATTTACAAGTTTTTATCATTATTTCTTTGTTGCATTATTAAGAAATAATTAGAAATAACAAGACTGAGTTAGATTATCTTTCCTATCCTGATGCTACAACTTTGATCTTTTCTTTGCATTATTATCCAAATATATGTGACCTGAAAACTATAGCTGGTTATCTTGGAGAACAAGACTGTTACTAGACTCTGTAGAATATAATTGTTAAGAGCTCTGGCTCTGAATTAGACTGTCTGGCTTCAAATCTCCATGACTCCACTGAAGTATTAGGACTTCCAGACCTCGAGCTATGGCCTCACCATCTCTGAAGTGGGCATAAGAGTATGTACTTCGTAAGAGTATTATAAAGGTTAAGTGTAATATAGCATATAAAATGAGTTTTCAAATATGTGTGAGTGTGTCTGTGGGTGTGTGTGTGTGTGTGTGTGTGTGTGTGTATATATATATATATATATATATAATATAAAATAAATAATAGTGATTTGTCATTACAACCAGAAGTCTAATTAGCCAAATATTCTTATGTCAAAATGAGAAAATGATGGATTCTTGAAATAGTTGCTTACTGAGTTCAATAAATTTTAGGATAGATTATTAAGCAGAAGATTTCTTGGAATTTTTGGAAAGTCAGGGAGAAGCAGTAGGGGTTCATAAAGAACAAGTCCTGGCACATCTTGGTTAGGCAAGAGCATGCATTAGACTTGGAGTCTATGGATTTCAGAAACATCTTTTCTAAGTCTTTCATAATGACCTTATGGACAACTGAGAATTTGGGGCTAATATGTGGCTTGGGGGACCATAGCTTTCAGTTATCTTTCTCAGTATTCTCCAGGATAACATTCTGTTTGTTTTCCTTTATCACACACCACAAATCTAATTATTTTGCTGATTCATTTGTTTATTTATTGATTATTTGTCTCTTTACAAGAATATAAGCTCCATGAGGGCAGAAACCCTGCCTGTCTTGATCACACTTGCATCCCATGACTTTATACAGGACCTAGCCCATAGCCAGAAATACTCAAATATTTGTGGAATGAAAAGGAAATGAGAAAATTCTTGTCTGGTCAAAAGGTGTGACCCCTGTGAATTTCATTCCAGCACCATTTGCAATAGCAAAGACATGGAGTCAACCTAAATGCCCATCAGTGACAGATTGGATAAAGAAAATGTGCTACGTATACACCATGGAATATGTATTAAAAAATAACAAAGTCATGTTTTTTGCAGGAACATGGATGGAGCTGGAGGCTGTTATCTTTAGCAAACTAATGTAGTAACAGAAAAACAAATACCACATTTTCATTTATAAGCAAGTGGGAGTTGAATGATGAGAACTCATGAACACAAGGAAACGAACAGCAGACACTGGGGTCTACTTGAAGCTGAAGGGTGGGAGGAGGGAGAGGAGCAGAAAAATAACTATTGGGTGCTGGGCTTAGTACCTGGCTTATGAAATAATCTGCACAATAAACCCCCGTGACATGGGTTTACCTATATAACAAATCTTCACATGTACCCCCAAACCTAAAATAAA
This sequence comes from Plecturocebus donacophilus, assembly GCA_004027715.1. Lineage (NCBI taxonomy): Eukaryota > Metazoa > Chordata > Mammalia > Primates > Pitheciidae > Plecturocebus > Plecturocebus donacophilus. The sequence continues at coordinate 28,432 of PVKP010003693.1, read as the reverse complement.
AGTTAAAAAAAAGGTTTGACCTCAAGAGCATTGGATCCCTGGAAAGATGTCTGTTTTAAAGCATCACTTCTTTGTTAGGTTCTTCTTGGTAAGGCTCATTTAATGGTTTATTCATTTACAGAAAAACATAGAAGGCTTGCTAATAATCTCTGTGGATGGCAGAAGTTGGAAGATGTAGCTAACATCATGAAACAAAATTTAAAATTATCTCAATAAGCCAAACTTCAAGTCAATAAGATTGAAGGAATTAAGAGGAAAAATAAAATGCCTACATTTATTAGATTTTTAAAACTCAGTTTCCCAGATAGGATACAAGAGACAAGGTCCTGCAGGAGGTCATGTGGAAGAGAGTTGAGTTTTAACTGATCACACATTAATCTGAGCTTCAAACACTTTATCATGGTAGATTTTTAAACATAAACCTACCCTAGACCAGTGGTTCTCAAACTTGACTGCATATGAGAATCTCCTAGGGCACCGGTAAACAAACAAACACAAATAAAACATATTGATGCTCAGACCTCACCATGAGAGATTTTGACTCAGTTTGTTTTGGGAAAGCTCTGGGAATTCGAATACATTAGCAAGTCTAATGGGGTTAGGAACCTCTACTCTGACTTTGCTCTTTCTGATAACCATACACCTTCTATAATCTGTTGCTAGCATTCTGCTTTCTGATTATTACCTTCTAAATTTCTAAATAACTCCACTGCAACATTTTTTGCCTTCTAGGACCTTTAATCCATTGACTTTGCCATCTCTTGACTGTTTCTTTCTTCATTTCCCCATTTCTCTTCATGGTTCCATTCTAGTAGTCCCTGCTTTGCATACGCCTTCAATACCTCCCCTCCTCATCTGAAAAGTCCTAACCATGATTAAATCTAAGAGAAACTGAACGTGGTTGGAGAAAAACATGCAAACTTGCTGACTGGTCTTACTGAAAATTCATGACTGCAAAAGTCAGGTAGAAAATGCCATGCTAGAATCCTACTAAATCTCCTTGGTCAATTTACCCTCATTCTTGTAGATGATTGTTGCACCCTTCTTCTCTCCCAAACCTCAAACCAACCCCCTCCTCACTCTCAGCTGATGGCCCTGTCTTATTCACAGAGATGAGGCAATCAACGAACTTTCACAGATTCCTGCTGCAAAATCTATTTACCTCCCTGCATCTGGACCTGTGCACTCTTCCCTCCTATTAACTGAGATGAATCATCACTGCTTTTACTAAAGCCAGCACTTCTCATATGCCCTGCATCTCATCTGCTCTCACTTAGGACTCGGCTCCTGCTGTTGGCTGCCAATCACCACTGCTTCATTGATGTCCCTGTCTTCCTGCATCATTTCCATCACTTACATAGCATGATGTCTTCCATCCTTAACAACAAAAAAAACTTGATTCTATAAGTTATAGCTCAATTTCTCTATTCCCATTAATGGCAAAAGAGTTGGCTGGACTCATCATATCCACTTCCTCACCCCCCCTTTCTCTCTGCAACCCACTCCACTCAGAATTACTTCCCCACTGCTCCACCAAAGACGTTGTCAAGGTCTCCATTGACCTTGACATTGCCAAACTCCAGTGATCTTCTCAGATCTCGTCCTGCTGAACTTTTCAACAGCATTTGACACCATGGATTATCCCCTTTTTGTTCTTTATTTTCCTTTACCATTTTAACCACTTGTTTTCTATTGTAAACTATCAACTATTTAGTTTTATGCTAGAGCTATCAAAATCTTATCTGGCCGCTTCATTTTATAAAAAGAATATTTTAACATCCTACTTAAACTCAACTTTCATTTTCGTGTTTATTGCTAGCAAGTTTCCTTATGAAAACAAAATAAAATCTTGTCTTTCAGGTCAGTGCTTAGGAATTGTTTGCTAAATTTGGGATTAACTCTGGGAACCCGGTTTTTGAAGTACCTATTCCTCTGTTTCCTACTTCGTCATTATAAATTGCCTGAAATTCCTTACCTATATTTATTTTTTTGCCTTGTAATTTTCACATTTTGTCTTATTATTAATTTTGCCTTTTTGATGTAGAGTCTACTCCTTTGTCTTAAATTTTTCGAACTATTCCCACTTCTTTCTCTAGTGCATCTGCTTTGAGATGTCTTTAATTCTTCTTGTGATCTTTAATTTGAGACTTCTTTGACAAGTTTTTTATATATAGTCTCTTACTTTTAAAATGTTTTTCTTCTTCCCAGCCAGCTTACCCCACTGTTCTTTGGTGATATTTTCACTTATTTTAGTTTTCCCTAAGTCTGAGGAGGATGGTCCAAGTTGATTCTTATCTTCTCTTTGTGTATTTAAATCTTATCTCTTCTTTTTAGTGGCAGCTTGTAAAGCCTATTTTTGTCTTTAAAGTTTAAAAACCTGACAAGTAGGCATGGTTCTCATTTCCTTCTCAACCAAGGTACTTGAAAGTGCAGTTGCAACACACTGCCTCCACGTCTTCACTTCCATTTAGTTCTAAGATTTTTGCAATCTGTTTTTTTTTCTGTCATAGTCTAATAAAACCGCTCTAAGGAAATTCACTCATGACTTTCTTTCTATTGTTTCTTTTTAGTACTTGTCTCACTAAACTCCCTCCTTCTTGAAGCTCCCGACTCTCTTAGATTCCATGATGCCATTTTCTCTAAACTGTCCTCTTTTTCTTTCTGGACTAATTTATGGATCTCTTTTCTTTTCTTCTGCTTCTTCTTTAACCCTTACTCTCCTCCAGGGATCTGTTTTTTGTTTTTGTTTTTTTTTTTGAGATGGAGTCTTGCTCTGTCGTCCAGGCTGGAGTGCGGTGGCGTGATCTCGGCTCGCTGCAACCTCTGCCTCCCAGGTTCAAATGATTTTCCTTCCTGAACCTCCTGAATAGCTGGGATTACAGGGACGTGCCACCACACCCCACTAATTTTTGTATTTTTAGTAGAGATGGGGTTTCACCATGTTGGTCAGGCTGGTCTCGAATTCCTAACCTCGTGATCCTCCCACCTTGGCCTCCCAAAGTGTTAGGATTACAGGCGTGAGCTACCGCACCCTGCCTCTATTTTTATTTCTCCATTCTTCTCACTATGCATAATCTTCCTGGGGAAACTTATCCACTCACTAGCCCCTCTGACTTTGTGCTGTTTTCTGTGCCTGGAATTCCCCCCTTTCTTGCTCTCCCCACTCATTTTTCAAAACCCATTTAGCTTTTACTCCCTCCAGGAAGGTTTTCTTCAGTGCTTAGGTTGGCCTGTCTCCTCCATTGTGCCGCTCGAGTACACTGGTAGACACCATTATTATATCACACATTACATTGTAATACAAATTATCTGCAATCTTAAGGACAGAAACCATGACTATTTTTGTATCCCTGCATGGAGTACAAAACTCTAGAGTTTTTTTATGAGGCTTACTTTCCTCTGAATGATATATAATCCTCTTCATCATCTAACTGAGATTATATTTCGGCTCAAGAAGAAGTTTTTAAAATTATGCTCTGGATCACACTTTCTGTTAACTTTCTGTGGTATCTCTGATATACATGTCATTTGCATAACAAATCCTCTTGATCCATTTCCTAGTTCTATCCAAGTCACTAACATGTATTTATGAAGTCTCTCTGTGGGTTGACTTCAGCTATCACTTAGGTGCTAATGATTCAAAATCCTTTTCTGTAGTCCCTACCACTGTCCTGAACTCCAGAGTATTCCTGCACATCCTACCCCTTGCTTGCAAGCATTTCTTGTCCTCATGGTACAGAGATTCTGCTGTCTCGAGGCCTCCAACACCCAAGACATGTCCTTTAGGACTGATGAGGAGTGAGGTACTCCCAAATCCCTCATTTGAATATAATGTGTAGGTTGTGGGGGCAAAGTGGGGTGGAGGTGAGTTCAGCATGCAAAGGCAGTTGCAGGGTGAGAGGTAGTTGTATCAGTTTCCTATTGCTGCCGTAACAAATCACCACTAACTTAGAGGCTTCAAACAGCACAAACTTACTCTCTTCAGTTCTGGAGGTCAGAATCTGAAATCAGTTTTACTGGGCTAAAGTGAAGGTGGAAGGGCTGGTTTCTTCTGGAAGTTCTATGGGGAGAATCCATTTCCTTGCCTTTGTCAGCTTCTAGAGGCTGCCGGCATTCCTCAGCTCCTGGCTGCATCCCTCTGATCTCTGCTTCCACCATGATAGTGCTTTCTCCCCTGACTCTGATTGCTCCTCACTTGGTAACATGGTGATCACAGCGGGCGCTCTCAGATAATCTCTGCAGCTCAACATCCTTAACTCAGTCACATCTGCAATGTCCCTTTTCTCATACAACGTAACATTTATAGATTATGGGGACTAGGACATGGACATATTTGAGAGGCCATTAATTATTCAGCCTACAACAGTGATCCTAGGTCAGGGTAGACAGTGATCCTTGGTTAGGGTAGAGACACAAGCAAACCACTTTAATAAAAGGAGATCCAGAATATTTGATTTTTAGCAGGTATGTGTATATGTTCATATGTGTGCATCCGGGAAGAAAAATTGTTGCTATCGATGCTATTTCTAGGTAATAGAAAATGAAAAATGTGAAGGATAAAAAAATTCTAATTTTGTGTGTGTGTGTGTGTGTGTGTAAAAGTAACAAACTTTAGAGTCATTTATCTGAACTACCTGAAATGTATGCCTAAATACTTAACAGCAAAATAATATTCTCTAGCTAACTAACTTGTTAGATGATCATCATTTAAGTTTGTTTTATTACAGTGTGCTCAGGGATCTGCTCCCCACCTTAACAAAGTAGGGGACTTTGTTCAGTGCTCAGAACCTCTAAAGAGCTCTCCTTTTAACGGTGATATGAGGCAGCTGGGCTTGAGGACTCTGAACAAAGGAAGAGAAGAAAGGTTAGACCTTGCTTTTTTTTTCTCTTGCATTGTTTTCTTTAAAGAAAGCTGTGCTAAGGGAAATAATTGGCTAAGGGGAAAAACAAAATGGGAAGAAAGTCCTTTATTTGCACAGCTTGCCTTGGCCATATGAAAGACACACAGCCTGAAGCAGAAGCACCGCTGAGCCAGGCAGGTAGAATGGAAAGAGTTGAGAGATGGCTTAGTTTGGTTTCCCCTGCAAGTGGATTTTTAATAATTTGGGTAGGCAAATGGGGCTGTGATCCTTTTGGAGGACATGCAGAGTATCTCCCAGAGGTGTGTCTGGGGGTCAGGAGGTGGGTATTTACCGAGCAGTTCCCACTGGCCATTGGCTGAGGACTGTCCTCAGGGGCTTTTCTCCTCTGCTGCCTGGCCGCATCTGTGGACTGTGAGTCCCTGCGGCAGGGGAGGGGGCCTGCAGGCAGAAAGACAGAACATGCCCAGGACGCAACTGACAGGGCACGGTCAGCCCTAGAGAAGTCTGTGTTCACCTCGGTCTGCCTTCTAACTGCTGCTGAAAACAGAGAAGGTAGGTGGGATGTATCTTATGGAGCTCAAGGTGAGGGCTACCAAGTAATCCCTTCTCTAATGGCAGGTAGTGTGGCAACAATGGCCTATGTTGGCCACCTGCTTCTGAAGGGAAAAATGACAGGTGCTCCTAAGGGCCTGGGCTGTCAGTGAGACAGATATGGGGTCACACCTCATTAATACAGCTGCTCCCTAGCCAAGCCTTCGTTTTTCCATATGTAAAATGAAAACAAGAGTATCTCCTTTTTAGGACTGCTTTGTGAAATAAAAGAGAAAATGTGCTTAGTGTGCTTTGCAGGGCCACTGGGACAGGACTACACCCATACATGAGAGTAGTTTTGTTAAAGGACAGTGGTGCTGGTGACACAGCTTTTGCCTCTGCTTATATGGCACTGATAAGGAGCTTCTAGTTCAGAAAGCAAAATCACTAGCAACCCTCCACAAAAAAGGAATTGCGTAAGCCTTGCCATAGAAACAAATAACAAATCACAGACTAGCAATGTTGCTACTTCCCTGGAATAGAAAAGGTCGAGAAAATGACCCAGGCACTTGATGTCCTGGCTGCAGAGGGACACACTCCCCCACAACTTTCACACACTCACTTCATGCTGGCAAGGGATTGGTTTGGATGTTGCTATCTGGATTGCTATCTCTGGGAAGTATTTTAGAGCCAAGACCCCGTACAATTCCAGTGGGATGAATGTTGCTCACGCACTCTGCTGCAGTTTCCAGTGTGTGCGCTCTGTGTTGGTGGGTTGTGTGGAACAGGAGACGTGAGCTCTCCTCATTTATTAAACTGGGAGCACAGGCCCTCTCCTGCTTGCCATTTAGGGTGATGAGGGAGGAATAGGACCCTCTGGCCGTGGACCTGGAGGAGAAGAAAGCACTGGGCCAGAAGCACTGTGAGCTCAGGAGCTCAAGGCATCCTGGCATTGAGTTCACATCGTCACGTTTTTGTAAAATTTTTAAAATAAAGAAATTTTTGTCTACGATTGATTAAGACCATTGTCCCGTCCCATAGGACTTACCCTTACCCTCTGTCGCATTAATCAGCAGGGAGATGGTGTTTGAGTAGCCAGGGGCATTTTGGGAATCAGACTAAAGGAAAACTGAATTGGGGATGTATTTTGTTTATATTTAATGAGATATAATTATGCAATTTACAGTCACTTCCATGTATACATGCATCTGATAGTTAATAAAAATGTCATTTTTTTGGATTTTTGTGATGATAAGCTGTTCTTTAGTTTTTAAAATTTGTAATTTTTGTTTTCTCATTCTAAAAAATACTCATATTTGTATCTAATTTTGTAACCATAATTTTTATTTTTATTTTTATTTTTTTGAGACAGAGTCTCACTCAGTTGCCCAGGCTAGAGTGCAGTAGTGTGATCTCAGCTCACTGCATCCTCTGTCTCCCAGGCTCAAGTGATTCTCCTACCTCAGCCTCCCAAGCAGCTGTGATTATAGGCACCTGTCACCACAATGGGTGGGGCAGTTGTATTTTTGTATTTTTAGTAGAGATGGGCTTTTACTATGTTGGCCGGGCTGGTCTTAAACACTTGACCTCAAGTAATCTGCCCACTTAGGCATCCCAAAGTACTGGGATTACAGGCTATAATTTGCATTTTTAATAAAGGGGCCTGTATTTGTATAAGCTCAGAGCCCACAAACCTGGATCTGCCTTCTAATCCCTATGGAAGTACCCTTCCCTCCCTGCCTCCCTCCCTCCTTCTCCTCCTCCTCCTCCTTCTCCTTCTTCTTCTTCCCCTTCTTTAGGGTCTAGAACTTTTCAGTATTCACCTGGGTTCTTGATTTCTTGCTCCTATTCCCATTCTCCTAGAATCGAAGGGAAAACGTTTCGTGTTTATAATGGATTAAATAAGATTTTACAGAATGATTTGACAGCCCGACTACCACATAAAATGGAAATACCCATAAAAGAGTGTGTCCTGTGTTCTGAGCTGCCCACGTGGAAGGCCTTCTGGATAACACTGTCTCCTACTTAATCTGGCCTCCCCTCCCCTGACACCCTGCACGAGCCTCCCTTTCAAGTCAGTCCTCCCAGTACACAGTATATTTCACAGCACAGTGTCTTTGTATCTAATACTGTGGACTCAGCTTTATTCATCTTTTACTAAAAATGCTAAATCATCAGATTTCTCAATGTAAAGTAAGTAACAACTAGCACATTAATGTTTAGGGAAAAGTTGCAAGAAGCAACCATGCTGAAAGTTGCAAGAAGTCCTGAAAGTGAATAAACAGGAGATCAGTAAAGAACAAAAAACTCCTGAAAGTTAATGAAGAAAAAGGGATAAAAATAAAACACAGAAAACTAAAAAAAAAAAAAAAAAAAAAAAAGTGTCCATAACCTGAGCCCATTTGGTTTAGAAGCAAGTGTTTGCCCTTCAAAGTACCTGAGGGCAGCATCATGAAATCTCTGATTTCGTAATGGTTAATGTGTGGAGTTGGTATATAAAAGCCTGTAATCCAAGTGCTTTGGGAGGCTGAGGTGGGTGAGGTCAGGAGTTCAAGACCAGCCTGGCCAACCTGGTGAAACCCTATCTCTACTAAAAATACAAAATTTAGCCAGATGTGGTGGTGGGCACCTGTAGTCCCAGCTACTTGGGAGGCTGAGACAGGAGAATCACTGGAACCCAGGAGGCAGAGGTTGCAGTGAGCCGAGATTGTGCTGCTGCACTCCAGCCTGGGCAACAAGAGCAAGACTTGTCTCAAAAAAAAAAAAAGACAAAAATTTGAAAAATTCTCATCCAAAGAGGTATTTGTTTTAAAGGTTTCATTTTAACAGGATCTCTGTGGTCCAGGAGGCTTGCTTCTGTAGCATACATTATTTTTCAGTAGTATTAGTCAATCAAGATGGTATTGAACTAAATTAATGGAATTAGGGGAAAGTACAGCATAATAGTTAAGACTAAATTTGGACTGGGACAAGCCTGACCGTAAATCCTAGTTCTCCTATAGGATAAGCTGTGGGAACCTTCCAAGCTTCATTCTCCTAGAAGATGAGAATAATAATCTCTACATTGCAGGATCTTTGAGAGATTGTCCATTTATTAATCAGGTTCTGTTAGGGATTCATAAAACAGTTGCTGTGTGAGTTGCTTCCTTTTTGCAAGATCATTTTTCAGTTAGTTCCTGGCTTGTCATTCAAATTACAGTCCTGACAGATTTCCAGTGCTGTAAGAGTTTAGCACTTCATCAATCATCTAGGGATTAAATAGACATGAAAATATTTGCTAAAATATTTTCTCTTCTGTTATTTTTAGTTTTTTAAAAATATTTTTTTCCCTGAGAGTAATAGGAGAACAGGTTGCACTGAGAATAAAATCTGCACTCCACCCAGGCCCTGATTTAGGCTTGGGTTTGGGCTCTCCCCTGTGGTCAGAGGAGTCGAAGTCTGGGATTGGTTGCTCCATCAAAGCCACATGGAGCTGGGAGGACAGTTCCTTAAGGACAGGATGCTGGGTAGACACGACTACCTGCATTCCATAGACCCATTGCAAAGGGCTCCGGAGGCCCTGCCCAGCAATCTTGTTTTGCCTGATTTTCCGCTTCTTGCCTCAGTGGGCCTCATCTTATGCCACTTTCTTCTGTACCCACTGCTCGGAGGTTGGACCATGCCACACCCATTTCCATCTCTGGGCCTTTGCATAGGCTGTTCCCTCTGCTTGGATTGCCCTTCCCGGGCTCTTGGCAAGGTTGGCACCTTCTTAGCCTTCACTCTTCCACTCAGCAGACCCTTGCTCAGACACCGTCATCTCACGCAGACCCTTCTCTGCTCTGCTGCATCTCAGGTCTGACTTCTCTGCCAAAGCTCCCTGACAACAGTGCAGGCTTGTTGTATGGATGCGTTTGTTTACTTGTATTCCACCTGCTCTCCCCCCATCTAGACTGTACCCTCCACCAGAGCAGGGACTTGGCTCATCCGTTGGCGGGACACTCGGTGCCTAGCACAGAGCCTGACACATTCAGGTCCTCAGATGTTTTCTGAATGACTGATAATGAATGAATAATAAACTGGTGAAGAGGTAAAATGAGGTGAGAGGAGGCGTGAGGGTGGGTAACAGGGATGGCAAGGTGAGGATCATGCTAGTGGGTAAATGAACTTGTTGGGATCAGGTCCCTGGTGGGCAGTGACTGCAATCCAGCAATACTCAGAGTGAGGGAGGGAGCCACGGGAGAGCAGGGCCAGTGTCTGTTAATCAAAGAGAGCTTTGGGGCCACTTGTTTCAGGCACCTGTTTTAGTTCTTCTCAATAGGACACTGACTGTTGTAGTTTCTTTGTATGGTATAGGAACAAAAGGTAATAACCCGTAACACCATTCAGAAGGTGAGAAGAGCATTCCTGGAAAGTGGCCACGGAAACTAGTGCCACTTCCCATAACTCTACTCATTCCCTGGGGAGGGAGACCCACCACCCCCTCATCCCTAACTGGAGCCCTACCTGGCCATGATACAAGCGGCATTTCTAGTTGTTTATGATATGCTAACACTGTTTCCCAGGAGTTCAGTGAACCTAAGTGGGAGAACAGTGGGGGAAGTTGTTAAGACTGTGGTCTTGGAAGCCGAATGCTGGTTCTGCCACCTGGTAGATGGTCAGCTTGCACATGTTATTTAACTTCTTTAAGTTAAAGAAGTTAAATTTTTAAACTTATTTAAAATGGAAACAGTCACTAATAGAGATGGTCTGAAGATTAAATTGGATAACTCATATAAAGAGCTTAGCTCAGTACCTGTGCATGGTTAGTGTCAAAAATTCATTACTAAGTCCTTCCAAGCCACAATTATCCTCTAATCAGCCCCTGTGGTTGTAGAAAGCTTAGCATGTAATCAACAGAAATAAACTGAGCCTACTGAAGCCAGAAAAGAAATGTTTATTGGAAGGCTATTAATAGCTTAAAGAACTGAGGAAAGAGCTGACCAAACAGGCCTCAGGAAAGATGAGAACCAGGGGAACTGGGGGTCCCAGAAGCAGAAATGCGTAAGCCATCCTTCCAAGGTCCTTCCGCTGCTGATGGCTCTGCTGCCGGTGCTCTTGTTCTTGTTGGCTGCAGTTTTAAATGCCCAGGAGGGAGAATCAGACAGACTACGGTGGGTTTGGGCTCTCCCCTGTGGTCAGAGTCGAAGTCTGGGATTGGTAGCTCCATCAAAGCCACATGGAGCTGGGGAGACAGTGCCACAAGGACGGGACACTGGGTAGACACAACTGCCTGGATTCCATAGACCCATTGCAAGGGGCTCCTGAGGCCCTGCCCAGCAAACTTCTCTTGCCTGATTTTTCAGGTTCTTACTTATCAACATTGAATTGCCTTTAATCATAGCACAGCATCATTTCTTCCTGTCTCTCCAGACAATCAATCATTCCTTCTTTCGAAACCTCCATAATGTTGATTCACTCATACATTTATTTTGCATTTATTTAGTCAAATGCTGTGTGAAGCTTTTATAGGAGCATATTTATTGTGTATTTACTGAACACCTATTAGGTATGGGATTCTGTTATTTGGGCTGGTTTAACTCAGTGAACCAAAGAAATCCCATGCCCTTAAGGACATGTCATTGACACCATTGCCACTTGATGTTATGTATGTATTTGACATATAAATAGGCTGGGCACAGTGGCTCATGCCTGTAATCCTAGCACTTTGGGAGGCTGAGGCGAGCGGATCACCTGATGTCAGGAGTTCGAGACCAGCCTGGCCAACATGGTGAAACCCCATCTCTACTAAAATACAAAAATTAGCCAGGTGCAGTGGCAGATGTCTGTAATCCCAGCTACTCGGGAGGCTGAGACCGGAGAATTGCTTGAACCCAGGAGACAGTGGTTGCAGTGAGCTGAGATTGTGCCACTGTACTTCATCCTGGGCAGCTGAGTGAGACTCCATCTCAGAAAGACAGACAGACAGACAGGCAGGCAGGCAGGCAGGCAGGCAGGCAGGCAGGAAGATGGATGGATGGATGGAAGAAAGGAAGGAAGGAGAGAGAGAGAGAAGAATCTGTGAGACAGCCATAAATAAATAAATATATAACATGAAGTGGCAATGGTGCTAGTGAACCAAGTGCTAATGAGAGGGAACAAGTGTAGAGTGCAGGGTGTATTGCTCACATTGGTTATTCATGTTTGTATGCATCTGTCCTTCAACTGACCACATTTTTATTACTTTATTCTTACTTGTCTGCCATAAATGACTAGCTGGCTTCTGCCTTCTGGAGTGAGCATCTTAAAGTGCCCTACCCTTGCCTCTTGGTGGATGCAGAATAAATGTTTGTTGAATGAATCCTTACAGTACGGCTATCCGATGTCTGTCGTTTTCTGCGTGTGAAGCTCCCAGCCACTCTTCCAAGGGGAGCATTGCAGGTGACATGCACAGAAGGGAGAATTATGCCTGGGCTCTGCTTTTTTGGATACTCTATGTTTTTAGCTGACTGATTGACTTAACCCTCATTTACCCAGTCTCTTTCCTGGAATGAAGTTGGTTTCTTTGTTTTTTTGTTTTTTCTTTTGTTATACATGCTTTCTGAATTTAAGGCCACCTCTAAGATATAAATGAGGAAAATATTCATCCCTCACAACTGAAGTCACAGAATCGACATCGGAATGAATCATAGCATCTGAAGGAATCTCAGGAGAGCGGCAATAACAAGGTCGTTTAAGGGAAACCTGAATCCTCTTAAATCTATATTTAATGTCTCTGTTTATGAAAATGGAAAGAACTAGATGCATCCTCATTTAAGGACTCAGTCTAAAAGTAGACAACAAGACAATGGAATGCTTTAAAATTTTTTTAGACATTTGTGTAAAATGGAGCAGTGTGGATTGTATGCTGTTCAGACATGGCCTCCATCTTAGCAGGATCTCTGGTTCTTCACTGCAGGCCAATGAATGCATGGCCATTGACACAGCTCTCTGGTCCGGATGGTAGCTGTGTTTATAAATGGTCAGCTGTGTTGTGCATATATTTAGCTTATGCTAAATACCCCTGAGAGGATGAGTATCATCGGTTTCCAGTTTAGTTCTGATTTGGAGCATGGTAGATTTTTTTCCAGATGAACGAATACTAAGCCTGTTCCACTTCCTGAGGAATGTTAGGGTTGGATTCCGAACTGTAAATTGCCAAATTTGTTAAATCAAATTAAAACTAAATGTAAAGTGCTGTTGACCCTATTCACAAGCACTTGTCAGAATATACTGTACTGCTCAATGAAAATGCCGTGTTTTGAGTGAAAGATTACAATCCAGTGCTGACACACCAGAAACCATTTTATTCACCATTAGCATGAATGGATAATATGGCTGACTGATAGGATGACTAGAGATAGTGGCTGAATGGTACTGGTGACAATATAGTATCTTTATATAATATTAAAACTTTTCAAAGCCATTTTTATCTAAATGTTCTCAGAGTTTTCTATCTCCACGGATGCAAGAATACATATGATGATAAAGATGGGAACAATAGACCCTGGGGATCAATGGATGGGGAAGAAGGTTGGGAGGCATAGGCTGAAGAACCACCTATTGGGTACTCAGCTTATGGCATGGGTGATGTGATTGTTGCAATTCCAATCCTCAGCATGCACAGTTTACCCATGTAGCAAATTTGCACATGTATTATTTAATCCTAATCTGCACATCTGTCCTTTAATCTATAATAAAAGTTGAAATAAAAATAAGAAGCTATCTTTCCAATAACATTATCAGCCCCGATAAATTTGTTAAAAAAGTCTTTAAAATAGTCAAGCTCAAGTATTCCATGTTACATATTCTATTCGAAACACAGGACAAAATGGGATGCTAGTCAATACATTTAATAAAGCAAATGGAACTCCAGCACGAAATATAAAAGAAAGAATTCACTTTTAAAAATTTAATTGTGTACGAAGTCCCTTAAAAAAAGACCTTGAAATTTGTACAAACCAAAATATATAAAGTATTGTAAGCATTATCACTATTACAAAAGGATTTACTTCAGGATACTGAGAAAGCAAATTTGGCCAGCTACATTTATTTGTTTATTCATAAGCCATAAATTTCTTGATAGAGATCTTAAAGGAAAAGTTAGAACCAACTTGATGTAGATGTCAGAACTGGAAGGGACTTTACAGCAATTACACATCATTTTCTGAGTATAGAGAGCTAGTGACAATGAGTGACTGCTCCAAGGTTGCTTAACTGCTAATAAGTGGCCAAAGTGGGGTTAGATCCCAGACTTCCATTTCTGTGCTCTATTTTACCTCCTTGCCTCTGGGAGTGAGAATTAAGGTTAGCAAGATAAATTTGTAGTTGTCTCAGTCTTTTCATGCTGCTGTAACAAAATACTTGCAACTGGGTTATTTATAAAGAACAGAAATGTATTTCTTGCAGTTCTGGAGGCTGGGAAGTCCAAGATCAAGGTGCCAGCAAATGTGTCTGGTGAGAGCTGCTGTCTGCTTCCAACATGGTGCTTGTTCTTGTGTACTCACTTGGAGAAAGGGATGAAAAGGCAAAAAGGGCCAAATGCTGTGTGAAGCCTCTTTGATAGGAGCCGCAATTCCATTCATGAGAGAGGAGCCCTCATGATCTAATCATCTTCTTAAAGCCCCCGCTTGTCCAGAGTTTCACTCTCCTAGGTACAGTACAATAAGATATTTTGAGAAAGAGAGAGAGATTACATTCACATGATTTTTAATATAGTATATTGTTATAATTACTATTTTATTATTGATTATGGTTAATCTCTTACTGTGGGTAATTTCTAAATTAAACTTTATCATAGGTATGTATGTATAGAAGAAAACAGTAGTATATATAGAAAATATAGTATATCAGATTCAGTACTATTTGAGGTTTTAGCATCCTCTTGGGGTTCTTGGAATGTATATTCCCTGAGGCACTACTGTGCCTAGAGAGATTGTATGTACTAGAGAGATTGTGATTCAACACAATTTTGTAAAGACACAAAAATTCAAGCCATGGCAGCAATCTGTAGAATTTTTCTTTATATATCTCTTTTAATGAAAGCAGCTGTTATGTAAAGAATGAAATATTTAATACGCTGTCGACTATTATCCTTGTGCTCCTACATGTTCATGCTCTTGCAATCCCACCTTCATTATTTTCTCATTAATCACTGGGAACAAATAGGTAAGATAGGATGTGTTTCAATGTGCTTCTGTGAGCAGGTCAATGAAATGTGTCCAATAACATAAAAAATAGACAGAATTCTTCTTCTCTTGGTCTCACCCAGTTGTCTTATACATCACCAGCTAGCTTGGTCTTTAAATGGGCTGTCCATTCTGATGCCACAGAAATCTGTCAGGGTTCTATCATAGGTCAGCTCTAGTCACTACACAATTATTTACCTTGTCATTTAACCAAGCACTTTTTTTTCATGAAGCAGCATCATTTACAGAAACACTGTTTGTTTTCAGTAAAATCTCACAGTCTAAAATTGAGTTATTTAAATTATAAAACACTTTAAATTCACTTTGACATGTTACCACATCCTAGCAATAAAAACTTTTAGAATGTCACTTTTCAAGTTGTATTATGTTTGGATGTTGACAATATAACTTTGAAATGAAGGAAAATACATAAAAATTATTTCACAGATATTTTTTATTTAAAAACATCATACTTGGGAAGATTACATTTTATTAAGCCAAACATCTTCTATAGTATCTATATTATTAAAATGTACAGGTTATTATGACTAAGAATAAAATTGAGAATCTGTCTTAAATCAGGATTCTTAGATTGTTAGAAATAAAAATAAAGTAATAGCTATCATTTGTGGAACATTCCAAGGTTCAG
Organism: Plecturocebus donacophilus; assembly: GCA_004027715.1. Lineage (NCBI taxonomy): Eukaryota > Metazoa > Chordata > Mammalia > Primates > Pitheciidae > Plecturocebus > Plecturocebus donacophilus. The sequence continues at coordinate 13,205 of PVKP010003693.1, read as the reverse complement.
TAACTTGCATGAAGTCCTCACCACTGAAATATACCACTTCTAGTCTATGTTCAAAGGGACACCTTTATTAACTCTTTGGTAAAATCCTGATTTCTGCTTTAACAGTATTACATTCTCCATTATGTGCTTAGAGGAATATGAGTCCTTGGTGTATTGACTGTAATGCATTTTGTAATTATTGGTACATCACCAAATACACAGAAATTGGTAGTTACATGTTTTTCTAATGTTTTCCTAACATGTCAGTTGGGATACCTTTTCTTCTGGACTGTTACAATTACTTTTTTAATAAAGAGATTTTAGAAATCTAAACAATTGCACAGTTATTAGTATTCCTAATAAAAATGATTGATATTTACAAATTCAACAATATAATTTGAGATTTTTTTATAAAGATTTCTGAAGAGAGCTTTGGTCCTCTTAATGGCATTGAAACTCCACTTGACAGACTAATTAGATTGTCTAGACTGGCACTCTCAGAGCTACTTAAATGCACTTACATGTCAGACACAAAATCTGAGAGACCACTCCTTCCTTGTGTCCATTAGTAATGTGATCACACCCACTTCCTTGAAGCTTTCTTAATCAGGCATGCTAAGTTAGTCCTTTCACATGCTGACTAATCATTCTGTTCTTTTGGTAACCTCTTGGCCTATGAATCTAACCAATATAATATTCCTATTTATTGACCCATTTTATTGTAATTTCCTATTGTCACATTACAGGGACTGTGTCTGCTAGTTCCTTTTTTTTCCAACTTTTATTTTAGATTCAGTGGGTATATGTGCAGGTTGTTACCTGGTATATTGCATGATGCTGAGGTTTGGGGTTTCAGTGATTCTGTCACCCAGGTACTGAATGCAGTACCCAATGGTTAGTCCTTCGACTCTTCCTGCATTTCTCCCTCTCTCCTCTAGTAGTCTCAGTATCTGTTTTTCCCATTTTTATGTCCATGTATACCAATGTTTAGCTCTCACTTATAAGTGAGAACATGTGATATTTGGTTTTCTGCTCCTGTGTTAATTCACTTAAGATAATGGCCTCCAGCTGTATCCATGTTGCTGCAGGAACATGATTTCATTCTTTTTTATAACTGCATAGTATTCCATGGTATATATGTGTGCTATACACACACACACACACACACACACACACACACACACACATATATACCCAAATATATATACTACATAGAGAAATATATATACTATATAGAAATATATATACATATATAAACATATATACTACCTATATATGTAGTGTGTGTGTGTGTATGTGTGTATATATATATATATATATATACACACACATAGTTTTTTTTTGATATATATACACACATATATGTAGTTTTTTTTTTTTTGAGACAGAGTCTCACTCTGTCACCAGGCTGGAGTTTAGTGGCATGATCTCTACTCATTGCAACTTCTGCTTCCCAGGTTCAAGAGATTCTCCTGCCTCAGCCTCCTGAGTAGCTGGTACTACAGGCACATGGCACCATGCCCAGCTAATTTTTGTATTTTCAATAGAGATGGGGTTTCACCATGTTGACCAAGCTGGTCTTGATTGCCTGACCTCGTGATCCACCCACCTTGGCCTCCCAAAGTGCTGGGACTAACAGGCATGAGCCACCACGCCCAGCCTCAAACTGCTTTTCTACAGGGATTGAACTAATCCATATTACCACCAACAGTGTGTAAGGATTCCCTTTTCTTTGTAGCCTCACCAGCATCTGTTGCTTTTTTGACTTTTTAATAATAGCCGTTCTGACTGGTGTGAGATGGTATCCCATTGTGATTTTGATTTGCATTTCTCTGACAATTGCTAATTAGAAGCATTTTTGCATGTTTGTTGACTGCTTGTGGTTTTTGCAGGATGTGTCTGTTCACGTTTTTTGCCTTTTTTTTTTGCTTGCTGAATTTAAGCTCCTTATAGATTCTGGATATTAGACTTTTGTTGGATGTATAATTTGCAAATATTTGCTTCCGTTCTGCAGATTGTCTGTTTACTCTGTTGATAGTTTCTTTTGCTGTGCAGAAGCTCTTCTGTTTAATTAGGTCTCGTTTGTTAGTTTTTGTTTTTGTTGCTGTTGCTTTTGAGGGCCTAGTCATAAATTCTTTTCCAAGGCTGATGTCCAGAACGGTGTTTTCTAGGTTTTCTTCTAGGATTCTTATAGTTTCAGGTTTTACCTTGAAATCTTTAATCCATCTCAAGTTGATTTTCATGCGATGAAAGGTAGGGTCTGGTTTCGTTCTTTTGCACGTGGTAGCCAGCTCTCCCACCATCATTTACTGAACAGGAATTCCTTTCCCTGCGGCTTATTTTTGTTGACTTTATTGAAGATCAAATGGCTGTAGGTATGTAGCTTTATTTCTGGGTTCTCTATTCTGTTCCATTAGTCTATTTGTCTGTTTTTGCACCAGTACCATGCTGTTTTGGTGACTGTAGCCATATAGTATAGTTTGAAGTCAGATAATGTGATGCTTCCAGCTTTGTTCTTTTTGCCTAGGATTGCTTTGGCTTTTTGGGTTATTTTTTGGTTCTATATAAAATTTTAGAATTATATAATTTGATTCTATATGAATTTCTTTTCTAGTTCTGTGAAAACTGATGTTGGTAGTTTGCTGGGAATAGCACTGAATCTCTAGGTTCCTTTGGGTAATATGGTCATTTTAACAATATTGATCCTTTTAATCCATGAGCATGGAATGTTTTAACATTTGTTTGTGTCATCTTTGATATATTTTGACAATGTCTTGTAGTTTTCCTTGTAGAGATCTTTCCTTGGTTAGATGTTTTCCTAGGTATTGTGTGTGTGTGTGTTTGTCTATTGTAAATGGGATTGTGTTCTTGATTTGGTGCTCAGCCTGAACATTGTTAGTGTATAGAAGTGTGACTGATTTTTGTACATTGATTTTGTGTCCTGAAACTTTACTAAAGAAGTCTATCAGTTGCAGGAGCCTTTGGACAGAGTCTTTAGGGTATTCTAGGTATAGAATCATATCGTTTGTAAAGAGAGATAGTTTGATTTTTTCTTTTCCTATTTGGATGCTGTGTAGTTCTTTCTCTTGCCTGATTGCTCTGGCTAGGACTTCAAGTACTATTAATAGATTGAATAGGAATGGTGAGAATGGGCATACTTGTCTTTTTCCAATGCTCAAGGGTAAGGCTTCCAGTTTTTGCCCTTTAAGTATGATATTGGTTGTAGGTTTATCATAGATGGCTCTTGATATTTTGAGGTACATTCTTTTGATGCCTAGTTTCTTGAGGGTTTTTATCATGAAGAAATGTTGGATTTCATCAAAAAGTTTTTCCATTTTTATTGAGATGATTCTGTGGTTTTTGCTTTTAATTCTATTTTTGTGGTAAATCCAATTTATTGATTTGCATATATTGAACCAACCTTGCACCCTAGAAATAAAGCCTACTTGATCATGGTGAATTAACTTTTTGGTGTGCTGTTGGATTTAGTTTGTTAGTATTTTGTTGAGGATTTTTACATCTGTGTTTATCAGATACATTAGCCTGTAGTTTTCTTGTTTTGCTGTATCTTTGCCAGGTTTTGGTATCAGAGTGATGCTAGCTTTGTAGAATGAGTTAGGGAGGAGTTCTTCCTCTTCAATTTTTTGGAATGGTTTCAATAAAATTGGTACCAGCTCTTTGTACATCTGGTAGAATTTGGCTGTGAATCCATCTAGTCCTGAGCTTTTTGTGATTGACAGGTTTTTTTTTTTTTAAGATTACTGCTTCAAGTTCAGAACTTGATGTTGGTCTATTAAGGGTTTTAATTTCCTTCTAATTCAGCCTTAGGAGGTTGCGTGTTTCCTGGAATTGACCCATTTTCTCTAAATTTTCTAGCTTTTATGCATAGAATTGCTCATAATAGTCTCTGAGGATCTTTTGTATTTCTGTAGAATTCATTGTAATGTCACCTTTGTCATTTGTGATTGTGCTTATTTGTATCTTCTATCTTTATTAATCTAGCTAGTGGTTTATTAGTCTGGCTTATCCTTTCAAAGAACCAACTTTTAGTTTTGTTGTTTCTTTGTATGAACTTTTGGGTCACAATTTTGTTCATTTCTGCTGTGATTTTATTTATTTTCTTCTAGCGTTGGGTTTACTTTGCTCTTGTTTTTCTAGATTTCTAGGTTTAATGTTAGATTGCTAATTTGAGATCTTTTTAAATTTTTGAGATAGGCATTTAGTTCTATAATTTTCCTCTGCTTTTGCAGCATTCCAGAGATTTTGGTATGTTGTATCTCTGTTTTTAATTGTTTCAAAGAATTTCTTGATATCTGCCTTAATTTTATAATTTACTGAAAGCCACTCAGGAGCAAGTTGTTTATAATTTTCACGTAATTTTTCAGTTTTGAGAGATCTTGGAGTTTATTTCTATTATTATTGCACTATAATCTGGGAGTATGGTTGGTATGGTTTTGATATTTTTAAATTTATTGAGACTTGCTTTACAGTTGAACATGTGGTTAATCTTAGAGTATGTGCAGATGAGAAGAATGTATATTCTATGCTTGATAGATGGAGTATTACACAGATGACTATTAGTTCTCATTGGACAAGTGTCAAAATTAAGTCCAGAAATCCTTTATTAGTTTTCTGCCTTGGTGATCTGTCAATGGGGTGTCCCCTACTATTGTTGTGTGGCTGTGTGAGTCTTTTTGTAGGTCTAGGAGTACTTGTTTTATGAATCTGGGTGCTCTGATGTTGGGTGCATATATATTTGGGATAGTTAAGTCTTCTTGTTTAACTGAACTTTTTATCATTATATAATGCTCTTCTTCGTGCTTTTTTTTTTTTTTTTACTGTCGGTAGTTTAAAATCTGTTTGTTCTGATAAGAGGACAGCAACTCCTGTTTTTTTTTTTTTCTTTCTGTTTGCATGGTAGATCTTTCTCCAACTCTTTACTTTGAGCCTATGGGTCTCTTGAAGACAGCAGACAATTGAGTCTCATTCTTTATCCACCTTGCCACTCTGTGCCTTTTAACTGGGAGCATTTAAACCATTTGCATTCAAGTAATATTGATATGTGAGATTTTGATCCTGTCATAAGTTGTTAGCTTGCTGCTTCATAGTTTCTATTGCGTAGTTGTTTTATAGAGTCTGTGGGCTATGTATTTAAAAGTGCTTTTGTAGTAGCAAGTATCATTATTTTGTTTCCATATTTAGAACTCTTAAGGAGCTCTCATAAGGCTGGCCTAGTGGTAATGAATTCCCTTAGCTCCTGCTTGTCTGGAAAATATTTTATTTCACTTTACTTTATAAAGTTTCATTTGGTGAGATAATTATTTTTTGAATATCCCTAAACTTTGATACATCTGGAAGGCAGCTCATCTGGTACTTACTCTGAACTGAAAATGAAGGCCCACATTCTTGAGTATCCCTCCACTTAACTCTCATACCTTCTTCCAAAGACTTATAAAATATTAACAAGAAGTTCATTCCAGGTTCCCCATTGTTTCAGTCTCTGCTTTCTTTTCTCAGGGAGTCCATTTTGCTGAACCTCACCTCCACCCCAACCTGCACTCTCTTTTCCAAAACACATTATTAACAAGGAGTAAACCAAGTCATGGGACATAAGTCTCCCAGTGTTCTGCCATTATAATAGGTGGGATAATGACCTCAGGACAAAGATTTCTTTAAGGTATTTGCATTCACCATTACTGTTTTGCATGTTTTCTTTCAGACGATCTCAACTTTGGTTTCCTGGAACCACTCATTGGTGACAGTCATAAAGTAAGTGTACATTTAAAATTTTCTTCTTAAGCTATAAATGGAAGTCTCAGTTTTGTTCAGTGGTTTTCACAAGAGACGGTTCTGCTCAAATGTTTTATCAAGAATAGTAACATAATGAATGGTTTTGTATATATAAAAGATACTAAAGCCCCTTTAAAAATTTTATGGAAATGAGAAATAAATAGAAACGAAGCAAATAAGGTACTGCCTGCCTATCACCTTTGAATATTACTTAGAGCATAATAAAGTATGTTTGCAGCCACTGAGTGTAGTAGTTTTTATGATATCATCATGCCAGGCAGCTGCCAAAGTCTTCTCAAGGGGCACATTACAACAGCCTTCTCCTTCATGTTAAATTGGATCATATTCCTAGAGGTATCTCAAATGGCATTAAGCACCAATTAACAGATGTCAGATAGTCTGGCACCTAATGGGCACGTAAGAGATTTGTATTAGAGAACGAACGTGTGGGCGAATTAACTCATCAATTTGTGTGGCCACTCTGCAAGGTCCTCACCACTGTGAGGCAATGTGGAGTCAGCTCCAAATCTAACTCCAATGTGGTTAGCTCCAAATCTGGATCCAGATACTTGGGTTCAGTTTCTGGCTCTGTCAGTTACTATCTGGGTGACTATGGGAACACATCCAAATATCTCTGTTTCTTGTTTTTTTTTTTGTTTGTAAAATGAGACTAATACCACCGATCTTGTAGTTATGAGATTATTACAAGGATTAAATGAGTTAATATTTTCAAAGTGCTTAAAACAGTGACTGGCACACAGTAATTACTGCAAAAAATGTTTGTCAAATTAAATAAATTAAGAATATAGGGATATTCCTAGGCCCCATATTTAAAGATTGAAAAACTGGTTTGGTCTGGAAGCAAACAATAAATATACCTATTTCCCAGATCTTGGTTTCTGATACTATTTTCCAATGAAAGGAACAGGGTTCCTTGGAGAAATGGCTGATTTAAGACTGTGGCAGGAAATATACAAGATGAACCTGGAGTATCTTGTAGTGCCATAAAGTAAAGAAGTGCAAAAAATAAAAATTTGCAATGATGGTTGTATGTGAAAATAATACAGAAGCCAATCGAAAGTACTTTCAGTATCCAAAGATGGAAAATTCGAGCAAAGAAAGAAAGAAAGTTAGAATTACGATATCACCTAAAGTACAGAATACATATCTATACTGATGTAAATACATTATTGAATAAATAAATGAAAAGAATGGACAAATCTCCTGTGTGGAAGAATTCCAAATAATGTATGTAAGATACTCTGCCTTTCAGGAGGTAAAGCATAACCCTCCATGGGGGCTGCACAGAATGACTTTCTTCCAAAGAATGTACTAAAGAAAGGAAGTGAAAAAAGTAACTTTGCAATGGAGAAAGCTGAGCAAACACTATCTCAAGCCAGGTGATTAAGGTTGACATCAGCAGTGGCAAGTCACATCGGTAGTAGGTACCCTTGACATGATGTGATGAGAAAGGCACCTTGCTTTTGTGATCTTCCTCCCCAAAACACTTGATCTAAGTCTAATGAGAAAAGCATAAGACAAATTCTAATAGATGGACATGCTACAAAATGTCTGACCAGTACCCCTGGTCATCAGAAACAAGTGAAGTCTGAGAGAGAGTCACAATCAAGAGAAGCCTAAGGAGACATGATGACTCAATGTAATGTGGGATCCTGGACCAAAAACAAGACATTAGGTAAAAACTAAAAAAGTTTAACTAAAGTATGGAGTTTAGTTAACAATACTGTATCAACATTGGTTCATTAAGTGTGATAAATATACCATGCTAATGTAAGATGTTAATATTTGGGAAAACTGGGCATGGGGTATACAAGAACTTTCTATATTGTCTTTATAATAATTCTGTAAATTTAAAACTGTTTGAAAATAAAACATTTATTTAAAAAACAGTTAAGTATACACACCAAAACCAAAAACAACAAAAATGAAAGCAAACAAAAAAAACTGGTTTGGAGGTATGCCCTCCAGTTTTTAAGTACCACAATAGGGTATTTTGATATTTTGAAAAATGTTGAATCCAATTCATTTGTGTTTCAAGACTTACATGTGGAGAATGATATTCTACATTCAAGTTTTGAATTGGATAAAGGTATACACATGCATAAAGCATTCTGCTATATTTCTGTTATCCTCAACAGCAGGAAAGAAATAACAATTGGCAAAGCAGAGCTTTTTTTCAAGAATGGCTGTTATTTGAGTTCAAAGTAGATTATGGTATGTGTTAGTAGTGTATTGCTACATAACAAATTGCCACAAATATAGTGGCTTAAAGCAATGTGTATTTGTTATGCCCCATCTTCTTGGGTCACGAGCCTGAGTGCAGCTTGGGCCTCTGCTTAGGGTCTTGGAAAGGTGTCATCAAGGTCTTGACTGTGCTGTGTTCTTGTCTGGAGCTTGGGTTTTTCCTTCTAAGCACACGTAGTTGTATGCAGAATCCAGCTGAGATTGTAGGACTGAGGTTTCCACTTTATTTCTGGCAGATACCTGGGTCACTCTTATGTCCTAGGAATCACCCACAGCTTCCTCTCACGTGACATCTCACAGGCTTGTCACAACATGGCAGCTGATGTCTTCAACGTCTACAGGAGACACTCCCCTTGCAACCTGCTAAGACATCAAGGCAGTGACGTGTTCAATCAAGGCACTGGCTTTGCCATATTTCTTTTGCTAAAAAGCAAGGCACAGGTTGTTCCTGCACTCAGTGAGAGGGGATTTCTTAGGACATGACTCGGTGGGGATCACCTGAGGGTGTGTCCACTACAATATGAGAGTTACAAAACAGATGCCAGTGGCTGGGCTTTGGGATTCCACCACAGATGAGCAACTAAAGGAGAGGCAAATCAGAAATGCTTGCTTCTTGCTTTCCAGCAAGCTATAGCTCAAGGTAAATACATAGGTTTCACCTCTTGCCCCCAACAAACTTGTTAAAAAATACTCCTCAGTTATCAAGTGAGAATTAGGATTATCTGAAGATGAAGGAGTCAGGGTAAAAGATTTGGAGACAGCTCATAAATATATCATCATTTCCCTGACTAATACTTTTCTCTTTTTCAGTGAGGAAATTTGCACAAAAATATGTTATCAACTCCATAGCAACAATGTCTATGTACCTTAATAACTCATTTTATAAAAGTTCAAATAAAATGATCTCATTTTCAACTTTTCATGACTTAATGTTTTACCATTTTTGAGACTGTTTAGTTTTAGTTTTTTTAATGCTTATGTTTTAAAATTCTGCCTGCTAATAATTATTAATACAATGATACTGTTTAGGTTATTTTGTTATATTTTACATGATATTTGTAAATTTTATATTTTAAATGTGTTCAATATTTATTTTCACTAATTTCTTTTTATGAGTTCTGAATCCTTTTCTTATAAAATATGAATTACAGAAATACTGGCATGGCCATTTTGCTCCAGCATTGTAGTTGCCACTCAGATTTTTAAGACCTCAAAAATATATTTTTTTCCTGATTGTTCTTTGTAATGCTAAACTGTCTCAGAAATCCTTTTATTTAGTTATCTTAAGTGCATTTGTCAAGTTTCTGCTTGCATCTGGAAATAAAGCACAAGATCCCTTATTAGACCGTGTGTCTAACTGTGGGTTTGGATCATGTCACCACTGTGTCTATGAATATCCACAGAGATTACTACAAACCTCTTAGGGGACTGAACCAGAAACCTTTGCTATTTATGTCTCAGATATGTAGCCACCATGAAGAAAGCAGGTAAACTGTGGAAACGCAGCTCGTTAGTAACCCAGTTGAAATGCAAAGGAAATATATATTGCAGTAAATTTAACTAAGAAACTCACAAGAGGGGCATTATGTGGTGGCTCATACCTGTAATCCCAGCACTTTGTGAGGCTGAGGTGGCAGATCACTTGTGGTCAGAGACTAGCCCAGCCAACATGGTGAAACCTGTCTCTACTAAAAATACAAAAATTAGCCTGGCAGTATGGTGTACGCCTGTACTTCCAGCTACTAGGGAGGCTGAGGTGGGAGGATCACTTGAACCTGGGAGGCAGAGATTGCAGTGAACAGAGATCATGCTATTACACTCCAGCCTGGGCAACAGAGTGAGACTCTGTCTCAAAAAAAAAAAAAAAAAAATTCACAAGAGGAAGGATTTCTTGTGGACTCCTCCCCCTCTTCTCCTCTTTCTTTTTCAGTTCTCTACATACCTGTATTTTTCTTTTTCTACTCATTCACAATAAGCCTTAGGCTGTAGCTACTGGTTCCTCTTATGGCAAGAGGCACAAAGCGCTGTCATTCAGCATTGTGAGACCGTGATCACCTGTAGCTATTGGTAACATAACTCATTCAGCAGATAAAGGTCAGAGCTTACTTGCTTCCTTCTTTCTTCCTTGGGATTGTTTTCTTTGTAGGAATTAAATAAAGGGGTCTTTTTTGAAAATACGAAGTAGATTAGAGTAAATAGAAATAACCTTTCCTGTTTGTGAAGGAGGCGTTCAGTGAAAGCTCAGAGCAAGTGCATTTATCTTTAGCTGGAAGGTCACAGAGTCAAGTGATTCCTGGTCAGGGCTAAATTCAGGGGAAAGATTTTTCAAGGTGGTTGGCCTGTGGTAGTCATCAGAGTTCTTTTTCATAGTTTTAACTGAGCTTCACTAGGGAATTAGGTTTGCCTAGTGGTTTTATCGGATATATTTGCCATGTATCTTAATATATAAATCTGGTACATTCACCTTTTACTGAAATTCTGGCTCTATTATGTGAATGGAACAACCACTATATCTTTTTGTCCAAAGAGCTGGGTTTATTTTGAAGTAATGCATTTTATAAATATAGTATCTTTGTACATTATATCTGTCTTTCAATTTTGTTTCTAGACCATCCTAAATCCTTTTTGTATTATGGTGATGAAATCCACATTGGATTTCCTTGTTAGGGAGTGCATAGGTAATATGTGGCTGTGGCAGTCTGGGAAGACAGGCATTCACCAACCTGTTTGTTATTTCTCTTTATTTGGTACTGTTCTTGGGGCTGTGTGTCCCCAAAATTACCTCCTCTCATTCTGAGCTCTCCTTTTCTGGGATTTCCTATTTCATATGTATTCTGTATTTAGTCATTCCCTGTCTTATTTACCCATTGTTTGCTATTGATCCTCTTTCTCTCCAGACACTGTAAGCTCTTGGAGGGCAAGGTCCTGCCTTGTCTTTTATGCCATCACAGTACTTAGCATCCTCAGCACTTGATGCCCACCTGCCACCATCCCTCATACCTCCTCCTCTCACGTTGGATCAAAACACTCTTTCTCAAGTCAAGTAAAAAATTACATATCTTCCATTTGCCCTGCCCTGTGCTAAGGGCCACAGAGATGGGGTCAGCCAAGCAAAACTTCCACAGCTGTCTTTGAACCTCCCATCCTCTTCTCACGACCACTTTGTCCATCTCAGAAGTCCTAGGCTCCTTTCTGGCCATTTCTTCTGTATCTCATTCTCTGACATCTTTATTCTCACTGAGGTATCAGTATAGGATTGCCCCTCCTAGGGCGATCAAGTTTAAAGAGAGCAATCCTGAAGACTAGAAAGACCTCAGGCCTAAAGTTATGCACTCCCAATGGGGAAATTCCAGGCACTATGACAGGCAATGGTGGAGACATCTTTAACCCATCCTTGTCCAGCTTCCTGTGGCAGTCTGGAAAGACAGGCATTCACCACACATCACATAGGTAGATGCATACTTTGCTTGCTGTGGGTCTACCCTGTCTGGGAACTATTTAAAAATGGAAATGTCGGTTGGGTGCAGTGGCTCATGCCTGCAATCCCAGCACTTTGGGAGGCCGAGGCGGGCGGATCACAAGGTCAAGAGATTGAGACCATCCTAGCCAACATGGTGAAACCCCATCTCTATTAAAAATACAAAAATTAGCCAGGTGTGGTGGCATGTACCTGTAGTCCCAGCTACTCAGAGGCTGAGGCGGGAGGATTGCTTGAACCTGGGAGGTGGAGGTTGCAGTGAGCTGAGATGGCACCACTACACTCCAGTCTGGTGACAGAGCGAGACTTTGTCTCAAAAAACAACAAAAAACAGAAATGTTGATCTCTGTTCTTAAGGTGTAAATAATGTAGCAGGGGAACTACACTAAACGTGCCTATGGGAAAAGATGAATGAACTCTTCCAATCACATAATCCTGAGTTCTCATCTTGGTTTTTCTATACTAGCTGTTTAGCCTTGGGCAAGTTTCTGAAAATTTCAGAGTCTCATTTTCTTTATCAATAACACTGGAATAACAAAGCCTAGTCTCAGGTTGTTTTGAAAATTCAGTGAGATATTATATGAGATAGTACATGAGAGAATTATATGCAATTCTTGGTATATAGTAAATAGCATGACGCTTGTGCCATCAATAAGCTTAAGTCCGAGGCTGAGAACAGGAGTGTGGAGCAAGGCAGTGATGAAGGGGAGGAGGCTGGAGGGCTTCACAGGAGGGCATTTCTTTGCCTCATGGGAAGCACTGAGTGCTGTCCAATATCTGTGCTTGCACAGGATGGATACTTTATCCTCTAATCAATTCTTGGAAGCAGCCTGCTGAGGAGTGCTGAAAAGTGTGAGTGGAACCTATCAAAAGACAAAATTATAACAAATTTAGTTGTAAAATTGAATTGGCTTTCTTTTGTGATTTTGGACTCAGGCACCATCTGATTCCATAAAATAGAATAGGTGCTCTGATGGGCTCAACAAGCGGTGCTTATAGGCAGTAAAAGGCTGAAGAAAGTAGAAATAGAGAACAAAAAGCAGATCAGTCATTTCAAAGACCGCTTTGAAAAAGACTTTCCTTATAGAGTTAAAACAGAGAGGACTTCTTTATCCTGCTGGCTCAGGTAAACTGGGCCTCTTCTGATTGGTTGCTGTGTATTTATTGAACTTTGGAAAACTGGCCCATTTCAAAGTTCCGTTTGATGATGTGGCACTTAGCACAAGTGACTCCATTTTGATTTGGTCTGGTCTGTTGGGGCCTAGTGCAGGAGCCTAATCCAAAACAATGACCTTCCCTAAATTTTTGTTCAATAAACCCGTGCACATTATCACTCTACAGCTCAAGGGATAAAGGTAGCTTCCTCCTTTATTGTAGCTGTTTGTTTCTAAGTCTCTCTCCTCAATTGGACTATGTGGTCCTCAAAGCAGGGATCTGACATTTCACTCCTATTATCTTCAGGCCATGAGTATGAGTACATGCTCAGGGCTTAATAATTGGTAGAATGATTGAAAGGATAGAAGATGCAGGAGTTTTATTGCATGCCATCTTCTAACACCAGTGATCATATGATGCATTTACTAAGACGTAGTATAAAGATGTGAACATATTTTTTACTGCATGCAGGAACATGATTCAGTCAAAGGAAAGATGTTAATATGGTGGTTTGTGGTTCTCCAAAACAACATTGTTT
>PVKP010003692.1:0-105595 GCA_004027715.1 Plecturocebus donacophilus | reverse complement strand
TCCTTCCCACCAGTTCAGACTCTCCTGCTTTTGGCAAATGGTGCTGGCAATCCTGCCTCCTCTACTAAACCTTTCCTAACTGAAACAGTGGCAACTCCTTTTGAATTCTACTATGTATTACATAAACACACAATTCCCATGGTTCCCTTATCACTCCATTAAATGCACTTGCTCTCTGATTGAAACACAATGCAAATTCTTTTATGCTACATTTGTTCAATGCTTGTTGCCTTGACTGTATAGCCTTGATATCTGGTAGTTCCTTCTAAATTATTATAGGTTCCACACACAATTCACAAAGCATTTTGCTTAGCAATGCCTATGGTGCAAATAAGCTAGAATTTATCACGAATGCTTTAGGATAGAGACAAGAAGACTATTTTAGAGAAAGTAAGAATTAAATAATGGTAAGGAAAGCAAAGCACCCCTGAGATGTGCATGCCCTCCCCCACACCCCCTTCCCCTCCCTGGATGCTCTCTCACTCTCCACCCCCTCTCTGCCACTTGCCCTTCGGTCACACATCAATCTACCCTCAGCCCTCCAGAGAAGACTTATTCTCCCTGCCTAAAATATTATTTCTGCCTTCTTCATCTAACCTTGTTCCTTTTCGTTATTAAATGCTTCATATATACAGAAGACTATATAAATGATGTCTTCACGTTAAATAATAGTAATACAATGAATTTTTATAATTAGGAGGTGAACAGCAGGTCTACAAAGTATTAACAGAAAAAGCTAATATCTTTTAATTAACGTTTTCTAACTACAATTTTCAAGATAAGTACCTATACTGTTTTAAAGTAAGCTATAAAAGTTAGTTAAAAAAAAGAAGGAGATATTAAAATATCAGACATTACCTCACCATCTAGAATTAACCATGTTATAATGCAGCATATGCTCCCTGATGTCATGTATTTTTTAATGAAATCATCCTGAAAATTCCAGTCTTTTACTTGATTTATTTCATTTAACATATCCTGGGTATCTTGCCATTTCAATAATACACTTCTAAAGCCATAATGTTTAACGTCTGTGTATGAATCTATAAGCATGCAGTAAAATCATAATGCAAAATAAATAAAAATAAACACAAAATTCAGGAGACTTTTTTTTTATTGAGAGAATTGGATTTGTTAAGGGTATAGCCGTGATTCCAAAGGCATGAATATTTTTATTATTTTTATGCCATACATGTTTTATATATAAAAATTTCCATATGAATATTATATTATTTCATAATATATGAAAATACATTAAAGCAGTTTTGTTCCAATAAATGTTTGTATTTTTTCCAATCTTTCACTAAAAAAATCCCTGGTGAATATTCTTCTATTAAAATGTTGCAAATGCCCTCTTTTTATCCTAGGATAAATTTCTAGAAATACAATTGCTGAGCCAACATTTGTACATGTTTAAGGCCATTAACACATATTGCTAAACTGCCATGCAGAAAAGTAATATCAACTTCTATTCCTACCAGCAATGCATGAGTGTCATTTTCTCTCATTTCTTGCCAACACTGAACATAATGAAGAAAAAAAAAATCTCTGCCAATTTGATTACTGAAAACCTGTGTTTTACATTTTCTCTGACTTGCATTTCTTTAATTACTAGTGTGATTAAGCATTTTAAAAGTTTTACTAATTTTCTTTTTCTTTTATTAATAGCTTATTATTTTTTTAAATATTTCTGTTAGGGTATTACTATTATTGTGTATTTATAAGGTTTATAATTAAAGATGTCTAACTTTTGTCTGTCTCATTTGTGGTAGGCAGAATAAGGATTCCCCCAAATGTCCACTTCTTAGTCTTCATAAAGCTTCTGAACATCTTATGTTACATAACAAAAGGGGTTGGAGGTTACAGATGGAACTGAGGTTGCTAATCAACTGACCTAAAATAGGGAGATTATCTTGGATTATCCAGTGGAGTAAATGGAATTATAAGGTTCTTAGAAGTAGGAGAGAGGTGGCAGAGCGATCAGAGTCAGAGAGAGGCTTAAAGGTGCTGCACTGCTGACTTACAGATGGAGGAATGGGGCCACAAACCAAGAAATGTTGGGGGGCTCTAGAAGCTGGAAACAGCAAAGAAATAGATCCTCTCTTCAAGCTTGCAGAAGAACACAGCTCTGCCAACATCTTGATTTTTGTCTAATGAGACTCATTTCAGACTTCTGATCTCCAGAAATGTAAGATAAATGGATTTGTGTTGTTTGAAGCCACCTATTGTGTGGCAATTTGTTACAATGGAAATGGGAAACGGATTCACATGTTGAAAATATTTCCCCGATTTTTACATACATGATATTTACAAAGCAATCAAAATGCCCCTTATATTTAATGCATTTTAAAATGTATTCAGTATACCTCTTCTATGCTAACTACAGTGAAGCAAGATAAAATTTGACCAAAAATACTTTTTTTTTTTTTTTGAGACGGAGTCTCAAAAAACTGTTACCGAGTTTGTAGTGCAGTGGCACAATCTCAGTTCACTGCAATCTCCGCCTCCTGGGTTCAAGCAATTCTCCCACCTCAGCCTCCTGAGTAGCTGGGACTATAAGCGTGGGCCACCACGCCCAGCCAATTTTTTTTTTTTTTGGTATTTTTAGTGGAGACAGGGTTTCAGGAGCCTGTTTCCTCTTCTCCCTTTTCTTTTCTCTTTGCTTGGAGGTGACTGGGGGCTGAGGAAGTTAGAAGGACAGGGAAAAAATGGCTGAGGAGATAGTAGTGGGATCAGGGACCAAAAGGCTGATGACACAGTAGATTGGTTACAGGGAGGGGGATTAAGGAAATAAGCAAATATTGAAGATAATGAGTGCCAGATTTCTCACTGTCAGAGAAGGGAATTATAAAAATGTAAATGAGCCAGTGCTTTGGGAGGCTAAGGTAGGTGGGTCACTTGAGGTCAGGAGGTCAAAACCAGCCTGGCCAACATGGTGAAATACTGTCTCTACTGAAAATAAAAAATTAACCAGGTGTGGTGGCACATGCCTGTAATCCCAGCTATTAGGGAGGCTGAGGCAGGAAAATTGTTTAAACCCCAGAGGCAGAGCCTGCGGTGAGCTGAGATCATGCCAGTGCACTCTAGCCTGGGTGACAGAGCAAGACTCTGTCTCAAAAAAAAAAAAAAGATAAAAACAGAAAATGGAGAAGGCTAAGGCATTAGGTTGTCATTGAGAAAGAGAAGGAGAGAGGGAGAGAGGTACAGATGAAACATAATATGTGTATATAGAAGTACTTATATAATTAGATGGGTATATATATATATAGAGAGAGAGAGAGAGTATATATGGAGAGAGAGTATATAGAAAGAGAGAGTATATATAATTAGATGGGTATATATATATATATATATAGAGAGAGAGAGAGAGAGAGAGAGAGAGATGATATATAAACACAGCTCTGTCAGCCTAGAAGCAATGATATCCTGGTAGCAATGAGTATACTAAGCACCTAGATCTGGATTTATAAATGCCTCTATTAAAAGGAACCAGACTGAAGAGAGAAATGGCTGATTCCAAGGCTGGGACAGGGAAAGTACAGAATTAGCCAGAAAGTATGGAAATGTTTTAAAAATGATGGAAACATGCAAAATAAACCCACAGCACTTAGCTTAAAGAGTCTCTCATGGCCGAATCTAAGACAAATGAAGTATTAGAATAAATGATGATAGTAACCAGATTATAACCTGTTGAATAAAGTAGGAATCCATCAGACCATAATGAATGAATAAATGAATAAAAGGAAAACATTCTTGCAGCAGAATGCCAATAAACTAATGTAGAAGGAGTGGACACACATCAGAGAGGAAGTTGAATCAGGCAAAAGTCATTAGTGGATGCCAAAGCCAATGGGTAGAAATTTAGTGAAGAACTATATATTTGCGTAGTCTTGAGTATGTCTCCACAAAACACTTTCACTTATGAAGGGGAAAATGGTAAACTACTGATGCAGGAACCTGGCAGACACCAACTTGAACAGGTTGTCAGTGTTAACATCTCCAGGGTTAAGATAAATTAACATTGAAGGACTCCTGATATAACACTGTAAGTACAATATCATTTCCATGCTCTTCCTGATAAGAATGTATGGCTTGAGTGTGAACATGAGAAAATATTAGATGGCTCCAGGTTGATTGACATTGTTTATACTATAAAACTGCAAACTACATGAAAGTAAAGGCAAAGACTGTCAAGCTACACCATGTTGAAGGAAACTAATATATATGACAACCAAATGCCATGCATGATCCTGGATTGAGTTCTAGACAAAGAAGGAGAAATCGACATTTTGGGAAGAGGACTATTTGAATGAGATCTTTGGAATGATTGGATACTAGTATTGTATCAATGTTTATTACTTGATTTTAGATAGTGGTATCTCTGTTACGTGGGAGAGTATTTTTGTATGAAAAGCACTATGGGGTGTGAGGAATCATGGGACATGCTGCCTACAAATTCTATGCTCCCAAAATGATTCAGGAAAAAAAACAATGAAGAATGTGTGTTTGGGGGGAGGTAGGTGTACTTTCATGCCATAAATATTTATTCAAGCCTGTAAGAGATGCTAATTCCTGTAAATTAAATATTGAAAACCTAAGAATTTTAAAAATATAATAGTTACTCCTTTATTTTAGTGGGCAATTAAAAATAAAAACAATGCCTAGAAAATTAGTTTTATACAAGAGGTAATTAAAATGGGCCTAGAAGACCATACATTGCAAACATAAAGGAAAGTAATAAACAAGAGGCAAAATATGGTAGTATAAAAGTAAATGACATTTTCAAGGAATAATGAGGTCAGTACACTAGATCTGTGTGACAAGAAGGAGTATATTGATGGGAAGAAATGCCTGAACAAAAAAAAGAAAAAGAATACTAGGAGTCAAATTATGACACTGGAGCCTTTGGACATTATCTGACCAAAGAACAGAAAGCCACTGTAGCTGGGCAAGGTAACTTGCACCTGTAATCCTAGCACCTTGTGGGCAAAGGCAAGAGGATCACTTGAGACCAGGAGTTTGAGACCAGCCTGGGCAACACAGTGGACCTCATCTCTACAAAATGTTTTAAATTAGCCAGGTGTGATGGTGGGCACCTGTGGTCCCAGCTACTTAGGAAGATGAGGTAGGAGATCAAGGCTGCAGTGAACCATAGTTTCACTCCTGCACTCCAGCGTAGGTGACAGAGCAAAATCTTGTCTCAAAAAAGAGAAAATCACTGTAGGCTTTCAGTGGGCAAATGATGTATTCAAGTCTGTAAGTTATTAGTCAAAAGCAGTTTAAATATCAGAGACTACATTAAAAAAATACAGTATAAGAAATAAGCACCAGAACAAATAGTTTCTGAAACATTTTCAGTGGATTATTTCCAATGGAAATAGATGAAAATGTGTTCAATTAAAGAATCTGTTATAAAAATAGGTTATAAAATAAAAATATAAACATTCTTCATACTCAGAATCTCCAAGTACCCAAAGATCCCAGAGTCATAGCACTTTAAAACTAATGTGATTTTTAGAAAGGAGTAGAAAATATGCTTAGCATGCAGCACAAAAATGTAAAAATATTAATTTGTGCTTTTTCAATATGGCAGAGAACATCTATTTTTTTCATTTAAACTAGAGTCTCGCCTTCTCCACAAAGACACTGGGAGAGGAGAATAATTCACATGAATAGGAAGTGAAGAATTTGTGGTTCTCAATAAAAGTATGTATTGAAACAAAATTAGTCCTATATGTCTTCTAAAAATTACTGCTGGATGGCCTAATAAAGGCTAGGTGCATGCAAGACAGTGGAAAAATATACTTGATACCCCAAGGAGGAAGATGTTTCCCCAAGTGCTTTGAAGCAATCTACCAAAGTTTGGAATTTGAGGCAGTAAAAGAAGTTGAGGCAGTAGGGTTGACTGACATACCTTAAAGCCATCTCAAGTATCAGTCTGTGGATTGGACAGGCAAGCTGAGAAAATTCTCTCTGATATGCACTAGACCTTCACTAGCTGCCCACTGAAAGCAGAGTGAAAGGCCAAGAGAAGTATCCCAAGTTGCAGAAAAGTGAGGGCCATACTATAGAGAAAATATAACTTGCAAGTGACTTAAAGAGTTGAACAGTCTAGTTAAAAAGCAGAAAGAACTTTCATGATTTGAAAAACAGGTGTCTGTGCCATTCAGTATAAGAAGATCTGAAATCTCACTGATGCTCAATCCTCAAGCTCTGCTGAGGACCTTAATTCTGCCCTCAGAATGTTTTTATACAATCATGAGCTGAATCTTATTAAAGTTATAATAAAATTCAGATGTTGCTAAGAATATATTAGATTGACCCAATTCCCAACTCTATCCACTTGACCAAGGAGCATGCCCTTTGCTGAGATAAATATTGTCAAGTCTCTACTGTTTTTCATATACAATGCTCAGTATAAAATAAATAACAAAAAAGACAAGCAGAAAAGTGTTATTTCTGTGACATGCAATTTACTCATGTAACAAACCTGCACATATATCCCCTGAACCTAAAATAAAAGTTGGAAAGAAAAAAACAACTATAAGATATTTAGAATATCCTCAAATTTAGAAATTAAGCAACACACTTACAAAGAGCTCATGAGTAGAAAATATATACTGAAAAATAATTTGAACTAAGTGATAATAAAAACACCATATATCATAATTGGTGGTATATTGCAGCTAAAGTATTATAGGAGAATTTATAGCTCTAAACAAGATAAAGGGTTTAAAACCAATTACTCGAGCTTCTACTGTTAGGCATGCACCACCATGCCTGGCTAATTTTTTGGCCTTTTTTTTTTTTTTTTTTTTTTTAAGAGATGGAGTCCCACTATATTGCTGAGGCTGGTCTTGAACTCCTCACCTCAAGTGATCCTCCTGCCCCAGTCTCCCAAAGCATTGGCATTATAGATATGAATCACTGTACCAGCCAAGAAATTATATTACATATTATCTCAAAAAAAAATAAAGGTGGAGGAAATAACTTTCCAAATGGTTCTATGACCAGCAAACCTTGATAATAAAGCCTGACACAAACATAAGAAAATTCCCAACTAAAATCTTTCACAAACATAGAACATAGACACAAAAATCCCTCACAAAATATTAACAAATTAAATCAATCAAAATATAAAAAGTATTTGTAATTCAGGTTCTAGTCAGGGCAACTAAGTAGGAAGAGAAGTAAAAGGTATCCAGATTAAAAAGGAAGAAGTAAAACTATTTCTATACACAGATAGCATGATCTTGTATATTGGAAGCCCTAAGGAATCCACTAATAAACTATTAAAAATAACAATTCAGCAAGGTTTCAAAATACAGGATCAATATATAAAAATCAATTGTATTTCTATACACTTGCAATGAATTCAAAATAAACTCAAAAACAAAACTAAGAAAATTTATGATTGCAGTAAAAAGAAATAAATTTAACAAAAGAAGTACAAAATTTATAGTCTGCAAACTACAAAACATTATTGAAAGAAATTGTATATTATAATAAATGGAAAAACATCCCTTGTTCATGGATCAGAAGACTTAATATTGTTAAAATGGCAATCTCTATCAGAATCCCAGACATCGTTGTGGAAACTGACAAGCTGATACTAATGTTCATATAAAATTTTAAGGAAAACATAAGAGCTAAAACAATCTTGAAAACACAGAAAGCAAAGTAGAAAAAAATCACACTTATGCATTTCAAAATTTACTTCAAAACAATGACAATCAAAATACGTGGTGCTAGCAGAAGGACAAATATAGATAAATTAAATTGCAATGAGAGACCATGTTTCTATGGTCAGCTGATTTTGAGAAGAGTGCCACAACAATTTAATGGGAGAAGGAATAGTCTTTTCAATAAATGGTTCTGGTACTAATGGACACCAACTTGCAAAATAATGAAGTTGAAGCCTTAGCTCACACCATACAAAACAAAACAAAACAAAAAACTTAAAATGCATCAAAGACCTAAATTGGGCAAATAATCACAATAAACGTTTTTTAAAGGAAAATATACAAATGGCCAATAAGAGCATGAAAGATGTTCAACATAATTATTCATCAGAGAAATGCAAATAAAAACCCAAATGAGATACCAATTAAAACCCACAAGGATGGCTAGAATAAACAAGTTAGATAATAAAAACTGTTGGTAAGAATGAGGAGAAATCAGAACCGTCACACATTGCTGATGGAGTGGTAAAATGGTGCAGCTGCTTTGGAAAACAATAGGTAATTTCTCAAGTGATTAACACAGAGAGACCGTATAAACCAGCAATTCCACTCCTAGTTAGGTACTCAAGAGATTTAAAAACAGGTTTTCAGCCAGGTGTGGTGGCTTATGCCTGTAATCCCAGCACTTTGGGAAGTTGAGGCAGGTGGATTGCTTGAGCTCAGGCATTAGAGATTAGCATGGGCAACAAAGTCAGACATCATCTCTACAAAAAATACAAATATTAGCTGGGTGGGGTGGCACATGCCTGCAGTCCCAGCTATTCAGGAGACTGAGGAGGGAGGATGGCTAGGCTTTAGTGAGCGGAGACCATGCCACTACATCTAGCCTGGGTGACAGAGCCAGACCCGGTCTCAAATTAAAAATAATAATAAATAAATAAAGGAAAAAGAAAAAAAAAACAAGCTTATAAACAAAAACTTATCCACAAATGTTTTTGTGTTGATGGCAGAATTGTTTATAATAGTCAAAAATTGTCAAATGTCCATTAAGTGATAAATGAATAAACAAAGGTGGCTTATCCTTAAAATGAAATGTTATTTGGTCATTAAAAAAAATGCTGATACTGCAGTAGACATAAATCCTGAAAATATTGTGCCTAAATTAATAAGCCGGTCATGGAAAACATATTCCATGACTCCATTAATACAAAATATTCAGAATAGGAATATCTCTACAGACAGAAAAGTAGATTACTGTTTTTTAATCCTATTTTATAAGAGGAATACTTCATTATGACCAAGTGTAGGTTATCCCACGTATGGAAGATTGGTTTAACACAAGAAAAGCACATAAGTAATTCACAATATAAGTAGGATAAAGGATAAAATCCTATCATGGACTCAATAGAACAAAAAACATATTTGACAAAATTTAACACTTATGCATGGTACAAACTCTCAAACTAGGATCAGAAGGAAATTTCCTGAATTTGATAAGTGCAAAAACTACAGCAAAGACCACATTTAAGGGTAAAACAGTAAATATTTACCTCTCTAGAATAGAAAAAAATGCAAGGATGTCCATTATTACTTCAATTCAACATTGTATTACAAGTCCCAATAAATGTAATAAGGTAAGAAAAAGAACACTAAGGCATAAACACTGTGGGAGGAAAAGTAAATTAACATGTAGATTCCAAAATTTACAGGAGAAATGCAAATAATCTAAAATAGTCCAAATAAACTTAAGACAGAATAAGAAAATAGGACAATACACAATCTATAAAACTACAGTAATAAAGACAGTGTATATTGCCAGAAGCAAAGACATGTAGACCAATAAAACAGCAGAATGAGTTCAGAAATTGATACAATCGTAGCATCCACTCATTTTTAAAAAGAGTACTGACACAATTCCTGTATTAGTTTGTTTTTGCTATAAAGGACTGCCTGAGACTGGGTAATTTATAAAGGAAAGAGGTTTAATTGACTCACAGTTCTTTCTGGCTGAGGAGGCTTCAGAAAACTTGTAATCACGGCAGAAGCAGCAGCAAGCGCATCCTTCTTCACGTGATGACAGGTAGGAGAAGTGCAGAGCAAAAGGGGGAAAAGCTCCTTAGAAGCCATCAGATCTCATGAGATCTCACTCACTATCGCGAGCACAGGATGGGGGACCTGCCGCCATGATTCAACTATCTACACCTGGTCCCTCCCAGGACATGCGGGGATTATGGGACCTATAATTCAAGATGAGATTTGGGTAGGAACACAACCAAACCATATCAATTCCTTCAAGAAAGGAAGTTCCCAAATGGTGTTTGAACAATGGAAAATTCAATTAATAAATCTCAACCTCCTACTCTGTGCACAAAAATTATTTCAAGATTCATTATTGACCTAAAATAAAAGTTAGAAAAATAAGTATCTAGAAGAAACAGAAATAGGTCTTCATACATTTGGGATAGGCAAAGATTTCTTTACAGCATAAAGAGCACTAAACCTAAAAGAAAACTTGATAAATTACACAACATCAAAAATAAGAACTTTTTCACATTAAAAACGTTATAAGAAAGTCAAACTTCAGACTTGAAGAAAATATTTACAATACAAATATCAAACAAAGGACTTGTATTTAGAATATATAAAGATCTGCAAATCTGTAATGAAATCTCAATAAATATGCATATAATATGTAAACATTTTACAAAAAATGATTGTTCAATATGAACATAAAAAGGGGCTTATCAGGGAAATAACAATTAAAACCATCACAAGATACATACTAGAATATTTAAAATAAAAAAGACTGAAAATACCAAATTTTTGGCAAGTATATGAAACCACTGGGAACTCTCATATGTTACCGGTGGAAATGTGAAATATCACAACCATTTAAAAAAAACCTATACCTTTTAAAGTTAAACATACATGGTATCCATCAATGTTTTTAAAAACGTAAAAACATTTTTCACTGGAAAACATTAAAGATGTTTCATTGTAGAACTGTTTCTCCCGTGAGAAATAGTAAAGGTAAAAAGATTGTATATGAACGGTCATAGCCCCCTTATTCAAAATATCCAAAATTATGAAATAACTCAAATGGCTGTTAATGAAAGAATGGACAAATTGTGGTATATCTACACATGGAATAGTATTCAGCATTTGAAAAGGAAGTCTACAAGTAGACAAAACCTCATGGATTAATATCAAAAATGATTAAAAAGAACAACCAAAAGCAGGTGCAAAAATATGTAATGTATGATTCCATTTAGATGAAACAAAAGAATAATTGATGCTAACGCATGCTGATAGAAATCAGGATGGTTGCTTTCAAGGTTGAAAGTGTGAGTGGAGGGAGACGCAGAGCACTTTCTCCTGTGGAGGAAATAGTCTGGATTTTGTTTTGGGTGGCAGTTACAGGGATATCCACAAGTCAAAACTCATTAAACTGAACTCTTAAATGTTGTGCATTTTATTATATGTAAATTATTTTGCCATAAGAATTAATTTTAAAAAACAATTAAAATTGCTGCTCAGAGAAAAGAAATTATGAATATACTATCTAACTCCACAGAGTACAGAAATTTAAAAATATAGTATTAACTTTGACCTATTTGAAAGTCAACAAAAGAAAAGCAAGAAAGTGCCTACAATGTGATTAAATGAATGGTATATATATATATAATGAATATATGAATGCCATTTATAAATCATATAATATTTATATATCAATATATATATAATCATTTAAATGTTTACAGTTTAAAAAATAGTGAAGAAAAGAATGCTATGGTTTACAAATCCTAAGGTTTGTGCTAAAGTTGTTTGCCTTTTTTTATTCTTAGCCACCTGGTGTCTGAACTCCCTTTCTGTGCCTGTGAAATTTCCATCTTCAACTGCAGAAGCTGCAAAGCCAGATACTTGCTTTCATAGTCTCCATTGCCTTGAGGGCAGGGCACAAGAACAGGCTCAGTTACTCTGAATTCAGCTTGGATATTGACTTGGGAACTAGTGAGAAAAGAAGCACTCAATGGAGAATCCATTCTGGTAGCAATAGTAGCAGTTACTTCGAGGATCCAGTCACAGCTGTAGCAGGAGGGTCATACAGTAGCCAATGTCAGCAGCAGGCAGTGCCAATGCCAGGGGAATAAGAGGTACAAATCATTCATCTAGCATTTGCTGGAAGCAGAAAGAATATCCTCACCAGTCAAGTTCTGCAGCATAATTTTAGCTTCAAAGCTATGCACTTTGCTTTATCCTGCCTGCCCATTTTTTAAGCCTTTTCTCTAGTGTTCCAAATGACTCTGCGAATTGCTCAATATCCTTTCAACAAACTTCTTTTCCACTTAAATCATCCAAAGTTAATTTCTACTGCTGGCAATATGGAAAATAAAATAACAATGTACTCTAACACAGAATAACAGAAATAATGCTACACCTAGTTAACAAGGACTTTTTACAAACAAGTAAAAGTTATTTGGTCTTCTTTTTAAAAATACCTTCTTAAAAATAACTTTTTTGACACCATGAACTCCACCTGTGCTTTCAAAGAAAAGTATTTTTCACAATCAATGTTATTTTTTAAAGAAGAAACATTTTCAAAGGATCCACTGGAAAAAATTAGACTTCTCTCTTAATAATTTACACAATATATGACTGAGATTTTAAAGGACTATCAAAAAATTATGATAATATTAAATAAAAGCTAATACTCTCATAATTAACTTTCAAGGGAACATGCTGTATGACAGATGTAGTATCCAAGGGATGTTTTGGAAGACACTCTCTTCTATGTTACTCTGAAAACACAGGGACATGCTATTTGTTTTATTTTTTCTTATCGATTGTGAAGTTGTCAGTCATCAGTTTTGTTGAGTCTACTTTATTCAAAATTTTCACCTACATAAACTCTTTAAGTAATGAGTTTCATAGGTACACTGTGCTATGTGAACAAGTACCTCTATTTCTTGGTTCCATTATTCTTGTACTATAGGGTATTGTAAATAAACCTATGTTTTCTGTAACATATCTTTTGAAGAAATAATGTATCCACTCAAAAAACGTTTCTTATCAAGAGTTTTTGTTGTTGCTCTTCATCAGCCTAAGAAAAATCTGTCTTTTTTGTCCTTTTTTATTTTTGCTCTTATTTTTCTCTTTATTCTTCATTCCTATGCTCATAGTCCATCCTCATTGGCACCGATTCTGTGTTTAATGTAAAAACATCCTTGAAAAATAGAGTTGTTTTATGTCGATGATATACTGAATTTACCTAAATTTTAACATGATATAGATTTCATTATTTCTTTTTTTTTTCCAACTCTAGTCAAACTTTATTTTTTTCTTTTTTTAAAAAATTTATTTGTTATATTTTAAGTTCTGGGGTACATATGCAGATCATGCAGGTTACGTAGATGTACATGTGCCATGGTGGTGGTTTGCTGCATCCATCGCCCTGTCATCTGAATTAGGTATTTCTCCTAATGTTATCCATCCCCAATCCCCCCACACCTTGCTATTCCTTCCCTCGCCTCCCACCCCCAGGCCCCAGTGTGTGATATTCCTCTCCCTGTGTCCATGTGTTCTCATTGCTCAACACCCACTTATGAGTAAGAACATGTGGTGTTTGGTTTTCTGTTCTTGTGTCAGTTTGCTGAGAATGATGGTTTCCAGTTTCATCCATGTCCCTGCAAAGAAAATGAACTCATCCTTTTTTATGGCTACATAGTATTCCATGGTGTATATGTGCCACCTTTCTTTTGTGAAGATGACATTTTATGGAAACAAAAGATAAGTTCACACATAAAATTTCAGGTAGTAGTAAATGTAACAAAGGAAATAAACATGTGATTCAGTAGTGATTGGGTTACTTCATAAAAAATGGTCTCTTCCCAGAATTTGTTGTTTGAGCTGAAAACAGAAACATGTAAAAGATACTGTTACAAGGGGCATCCAGACAAAAAAATGGAGGCTCTAAAGCAAGAATCAGTTTGATACACGAGCCAAATAGAAGGCAACTACTCTGTCTGAAACACACTCAGCACAGAAAAGGTGGTCCTAGGTAAGGCAGGAGAAATTGGCAAGGAATGGGTCATATAGGAACTCATAGGCTGTAACCAGAAGCAAGAATTTTACTCTAAGAGCAATTTGAGAGCCATTGGAAGATTATAAAGCAGAGGAGCTATGCTGTTTTTTTATTTAAATAGTTAAGTTGCTGTGAAAAAACCAACTAGAGAAATGACCAAAAAAACAGAGCAATTAGTTAAGAGATCATTTTAGTCCATGTGAGATATAATGATGGTTTGAAGCAGAGGTGTGGGACTGGAGATAGAAGCTTGTGGTGCTATAGAAGCCCAGAAAGGAAAGAGTGTCACCAATTTCAAAAGTGACAGTGCAATCAATTGTTTCAACTGCTGCAGAGCTTGAGTAAACAGCAGCAGGAAAAGGGGTATTGAATTTAGCAACCTGAAAGTTGTTTGTGGCAGAAGATATATTGGAAGTCATCGAAGAATTCATGGGGGTTTCTTGTCAAAAATATCAGATTGTATCCTCATTTTCTTCTGCTCTCTTCCAAAATCCCATTAAAATGACAGTAAAGCTATAGGAAAAATATATATATATCCATGGGGAGAAAATAGGAAAGGTTTCATGACAACACCATTTTGAAGCCTAGAAAGCAAATCAATTAGTAGTGAGTTAGTCCAAAGCTATCAGTTGAGAAAACAGAGTAGTAATGCATTCCATACTACAGAACCACAGAAAGAATCAAGAACTGGTGGAACTAGGTGCCTCCAAAAGTGAGAAAGATAGAGTTGGGGAGGAGGAGTAGCTGATCCAATCAGACACCTGGATCCTCTCCCACACCCAAACAGAAGCCTATAGATTCACTCACTGCAGAGGATAAAACAGAGTGTCTCTAGAACAGGGGCTACCATCACAGTTGAGGACATGAATCTTATATTGAAAATTCATCCCTCATCCTCTTCTTCCAATGATACTCAGGTTTGCATCTTCCAGGATAACTGGAAGATTCTTCTCTGGAGATCTAATTTGTAATTCTGTTTTCCAGTGCAATGGCTGCAGTTGGGTCAGACTATAGGAAATACCATAGTCAATAAGCCTTCCTCAGACTGAAGAGCTTTTTAGTAAGTATTCAATTCTCTGTTCAATATAAATAATTAAAAATCACCAGACATTAGAGGAAAGCATCTGTTATGAAATGCAGAGAGTAGATAGGGGGAAAAAAGCAGTCTGGAGGAAATAGACTATACAAGTAGATGAAATCTTTAAAAAAAGAACTACCATTAATATTTTTATTGATAATCTTAGAAAGACAAAAGAAAAAATCACATTCACAAAACAATAGTGGTATACAAGAAAAATTCAGAGAACAAGAATGTGCTCTTGGAAATTACAAATGACAGAAAAGAAAAACTCAATAGAAGGCATAAATGAGTACATTAAGAATACATCCCAGAAAATGGAGTATGCAAAGACATGGAATATAGGTCAGAAAAGCTGCCCTCCATTTAGATCTGAGAATCAATATGTCAAGGGTCTGATATAATAAGATTCCCAGAAAGAAACTGAGAATAGAAAAGATAAAATTAAGAAATATTTGGAAAAGATTTCATAATTTAAAGACATGTATTTAAAGAGCACAGTAAAGTATATTGCAGTATAAGACTAACAGTGAAATTTAACACATTGGGGCAAATAGGTTACCTGTAAGTATCCAGAGTGAAAATAATAAAACCATTAATGAAGAACCAAGAATCAAAAATAGATTGGAATTTTAAATACTGAGATTTAGAAAAAAAAAGAAGGAGCAAAACTTAAAATACTAAAAAAAAAAAAATTTCCAACCAAGAAATCTATACTCAGCTAACCTACTAGTTGTGAGGGTAGAATACAGGTATTTCACATATAAAGGTCTCAAAAACTGTATGCATACTAAACCATTCCCCAGAACATTACTTGTAATGTATTCCTCCAAAATGAGGACATTAACCAAGAAAGAGGAAGTTACAGAATACACAAAACAGGAAACAGGATATCTCCAGAAGGATGGTGAATGTGCTCCACATGACAATTGTTTGGGTGCAGGAGTAGTGGTTGCAAATATTTTGGTGTATCCAGGGTTTGGGGTTTTCTAGATAAGCATGATGGAGAAACAGACACATGAATTGACAGTGAAAGAGAACTATTACAATTATGAAATATTAAAACCATTCTGGATAAGAATAAAAGTATAGACTAGAGGATAATGATAGTGAACAAGTAGCAAAATCAGTGATTTAGAAGTCCTGAAGAGGTAGAAAAAGGTTCTAGAGAGCAAGAACTAGCATAAATGAGCTAGGAAAAGAGGTGGTAGTCAGAGAGGTTAAGGTGATCAAGATGTTAGAGAAAAAAATGGTTTCTAGTGATGACGAGGGAATGTGTGGTTGAAGGAAGAAAATGTGGTGGTCAAGTACTGAGAGCTCAGAATGCTGGAGTTACCTGCACAGGTAATGAAGTCACCCATAGGGTGACACAAGTAGAGGTATAAAGAAAGTAAGACCAACAGAAACTAAGGTATTCAATTGATGGAGATAATGAAATAAGAGAAATGACTTATAGATTCATGGTTGATAATATTATGAAGGGATAGAGCATATTATATCCACATAACATGGCTTCAGATAAGCTGGGGCATTTTTGAAGAAGGACACACCTATCCCATATCCTAGCCTTGAAGTGAAAGAGGAATGATGGAAAACAAAAACAATAACCATCACAGGAATTGGAAGATGTATCCTTAATGCCCAATTTCAGTTAGGGCAAGACAATAAGTAGAACTTTCAGAGACAAAATTGTTGATATAAAAGTATTTTCTGATCAAATAAGTTTGCCGAGTAGAAGGTAATCAGAAGATGGGGGATTGATCAACTTAGAGATATACAAAGCATGTATGCACTGCCCGGCAAGCATAATGATCATAATGGATGATAGAGAGGCATTGACTTCTGGTGGTACTAGAAGTAATTATGGATGTCAAGCATGGTTGAAGTCACCATGGTAGTCTCAAAGAACCCTGGACACTGGTTCACTGGGTAGCCCTTTTTATTTAAAGTGTGATACCAGGGCCAGCTGCTTTGGTATCACCTGAAAGTTTGTCAGAAATACAAAATTACAAGCTCTACCCCAGGCTTAATCAATCAGAATCTGCATTTTAATGAGATCCCCAGGTGTGCACAATAAGGTTTAAGAAGTGTTACTTTAATTATTTACCTCTAAAATATGGGGTGCCTGTTTTCTCCTCTAGCTCCTGTCAGTGGACTCACCAGAAGTTGAATATGTTGACTCCATCATGGGCCTATTTCTCTTCAAAATATCATTATGAGACCATATTGATGACCATATTACTAAACCATAACTTTCCCTGCCTTCAGATGGGGACTATTTTGTATGTTATTAGTGCCTGGTGCCTAACACAATCCCTAAAACAGACACAAAATTTTCCTAGATATTGTGGAAGACTAGATAGCAAGAGGGACTACGTGTGCCAGAGGAATTTCCTTTGCAATATAGTTGGGCTGGTGATGTGGAAACGGTAGGACTGTAGGATTGGAAAAGGAAGGATTGGGTGGGTTGATAATTTGGAAGAGGTAATTAAAATATAAATTCATAAAAAACATGTCAAATATGTTAATTTAAGATATACACACTACACACACACACACACTTGTCACTACATTTGTATACATATATATATTAATTCCTTCACAGATATTCTAATATAGGGCCAAGGCCTTTTACTGAGTATGAACTGGTTTCTGGAAGTTCTGCAAACATCTTTCCTGCACAAACCATACTAAAAATGCATTGTCTAAAGATATTATTTCTGCTGTCTTTAAAGTGAATTGTGAAGCAATTTGATTATAGAATCTTCCTGGATTTTTATTTTCCCTATCTTTTACAATTCTCATCTACATATAACAGCATTTTAAAAACGATTTTTTTCTAGTCTTTCCTATAAAGTCAGCGTTGTCTTCTTCAGCAATAGTAACTCTCTACCTTTTTGCACTTAATATTTTGATGGCTTATAAAGTACTTATTTAAATTGTCCAAGACCAGTCTCTCCTAATACAGGGGCTTAAAAGTCCATCATAATTGGTTATAGTAATGGGCAATTTTAGTGTGTTGCTTATTTTCTCCTACGGTTCACTGTATGATCCCCTCTCAGATTTCAGTGAGCTTGCCCATCAGGTTAACCCTAGTGGATTTGGCAGTGCAGCTTACCAACCTAGAGTTCTCAGGACTTGGTCCTCTGGAATGAAGGCAGCATGCCAGGTCTTCTGTAGCAACCAGACCATTTGCCATGGCAGCTTCAAATTGAGCAAGAATTTCACAATTTCATACTTGAGTGCAGTTAAGTCTCAGGTGGATGGCGGCCAGGCTCCATAAATATCTCCCTGTTATCATTGTTCCAAAACTCAGACTTTTAAAAGGCACTACCCACCCTAACGGTCCAGTCCTTAATGACATGATTTGTATGACACTTGAGCAATAGCCTGAGACTCCAAAATCAGGTAAGAAAGACTTTCCCATAGTAGTATCAACCTACTCTAAGGAGATCTCATTTGGATCATGATATAACAATATATGACTGATATATACAGAGCACTCACTTTGGTTTTTTAAAAATTATGCTTTACCTAAGTTCATTTATAAAATATATTTGAGAAATAATTTTGTTTTTAGAGATATAATAAGAACTAAGAGCAATATATGCTCATGGATATTCATGTCTACTGGTACTTAGAATCTACTTTAAAACTGTTTTTCTTTCTGGCCCATGAGACATAGCTCAAAGGCAATAACAAGTCTTACTCTGCCTACAAAAACTTCTGATACAGTTTGGCTATGTACCCACCCAAGTCTCATGTTAAACTGTAGTTTTCATAATTCTCACATGTGAGAGGGACCCAGTAGTAAATAATTGAATAATGGAAGTGGTTCCCCATACTGTTCTTGTGGTAGTGAATAAGTCCCATGAGACCTGATTGTTTTATAAGGGAAAACCCCTTTCCCTTGGTTCTCATTCTGTATTGTGTGCCACCATGAAAGATATGCCTTTCACCTTCTGCCATATTGTGAGGCATCCCCAGCCATGTGTACCTGTGAGTCCAACAAACCTCTTTTTCTTAATAAATTACCCCGTCTTGGGTATGTCTTTATCGGCAGCATGAAAACGGATTAATACAACTTCTGATAGAAAATTAGGTGCATAAATACACATTAGTTGAATCAATCAATTAGAGAATGTAGGCTTTTTTTTTTGAAAGAGTCTTGCTCAGTCACACAGGCTGAAGTGTAGTGGTGTGATTATAGCTCACTGTAGCCTCGATCTCCCAAGCTCAAGCAATGCTTCCGCCTCACCCTGTAGTTCACCTAGCTGGAACTACAGATGTGTATCACCATACCTAGTTAATTTTATTTTTAATTTCATTTATTTTTATTATTATTATTTTTTTAATAGTGATGAGATCTTGCTATGTTGCCCAGGCTGGTCTGGAACTCCTAAGCTCAAATGATCCTCCTGCCTTTGCCTACCAAAGTGCTGAGAGTAGAGGCTGGGCCTGCATGTCCAGCTGAGAATGCAGGCTTCTTAATGAAATTCTGATTTACAAACAAACAATGAGAAGATAGGGCCAATAACTAAGATATACTCTTTTTTGTACAGTTCAGGCTCTGCCAGGTTTAAAATATTAAACCAATCATATTTTAATTCTGGAACAAGAATAAAGGAGATCTAAATATAAAAGGACCAAAAACAAACAAAAAAAGGGTTAAATCTCCTAGGCAAGCATCAAATTGTTTAAAAAGTCACTCTATCAGTTGTCAAGGAAAGTCATCAGAAATACAAAATTTTCTAAATATTGAACACAGAAAATTTGCTATTCCTCATTTTTTGTGCCTTAAGAAATATCTGATGGCTTTGCAAACAACAGGTTCTTAGGAATTCAGCATACAAAAATCTATATTCCCCTACCTATTATCGATTATAGATTCTACCCATAAGAGAAAAAATTTAATCAAATGATTACAATAGTGTTGAGGATTTTTTATTGTGTTTTCCACATAAAAATAAGGCTTTATTTGATGAAAAGAATCCATTACAAGTTCAAAAATCCATTACAATTATAATTGATTCAGTAACAAAATTTAGCTTTAAATGAGTCAAGTATTCTGCATTTGTCACAAACATTCAAGATTAGTGAATTTTGGTAATAAAAGAAATACTAGCAGAAAGGAAAATGACACCTTTTCAACAGATAGTAATTTATAAAAAATTTTTTAAAAAGTGCTTTGGGAAAACACACAATATAGTTACTTAAGAAAAGTCATTTTAGGAAGACTTAAGTGCTTCAAGTGGAGTGAGCTGCAGACTAAAAAATATTTTAAAATTTGCCAAGAAATTTAAGTGTTAAAAATATTCCTCTCCTTATTCAGTTTCATATTTAAGGAAATATTTAACAGACAAGTAAACCAAAGGCAAAAAAGTTCACCTGCGTTTTAAAATAATAAATTCTAGATCTGTAAAAACTTCTTGGTTTATACATAGAGGCCAATGTCGACCTTCATTTATCCACTTCTATGTAGTTAAAAAAAATACATTAACAAATCTTTCTTTCTATACCCCCCAAAAAACTAGGGGAAATGTTTTAAATTGTGCGTGTGTGAATGTAGTTATATATATCCCTAAGTGTACAAAACACACAAACACCACTTTACCTGGAAAATTATTTTCATCATACTGTAAACATCTCTTCCCCTACTTCTGGACATTTTGAAATAGTCTTTGGTATTACTAGTTACTGTGCTTTGAAACAGAAACTTGCAGAATTTCTGTAGTAGTGCTACATAGATATTTTAAGATATAAATAAGAAAAATGCACTTGGAATAAGTTACAATTAGCTGCTTTTGCATAATTTTCAAAAACTACAGTGTATGCCTAGTCACAGTTTTATGAGAAAGAATATCTCCTTTTTCAACTCCTTAATTTTATGGAACACTTAATCGTTTTGGCTAAATATCCATTTTTGGAGTGAATCGGATGGGTTGCATGACACTAAACTTGGATGCTCTCCATTTGCTGAAAGGCACATTTTTAAGAATGGATTATATAGAAGTTGGTCCTAGAATAAAAGGAAACAGAAGACATTAAATTTTAAGACTCATAGTTAACTGATAAATATGAAAAATATTTTATGTTTCATTGAAGAAAACCTAATAGACACCATTCCTAAGTAAAACTTTCTAAGATCAACCACGTCTGATAAACTCTTGTTGGCTTCTAGTGTAAGTGCCACCTTTTACACTACTACTGTTTAATTAACAAGGTATTACATAATGAAGAGAGGCAGACAGAACAAGGTCTGAATCACATTTTCAAACAAGTATTCCCTTGATATACCCATAGGTGACAAACTCTTAAAAACATCATAAATCCTAAAACCCAGTGTTAAAGTTTTCTAGTTTTGTACAAAACAACACTCAGATAAGAATTCCCATCATACAGCTAAGGCTTAAAACATGTTTAAAAACAGAAGAGACCAGTTATGTCTTTTCTCAATTCTAAGTTCATGAAAAAGTGCTAAAGAGGGTAGAAAAAAAAATAATCAATTCAAGTGAGAAGATATAATGATTTTTTTCTTCTCTCTGCCAGAAAAAAAAATATAGCTATTGCAAAAAGCATTATAAGAAACCCTAAATAGAAAAAAATAAGCAACTAATATTAATAATTCACATAAGTACTGATCTGCATATACCATGCTTCAACCAACCAACTTAATTATTTGCTTAATTCATAGATATACTCTATTATCACATGGGTAGAAACACATAATAACAAAGTTAATAAAGGGAGAAAAATTCTGATAGATAATATTAATGTACCATGTTCCACTCATTTTCCCAGACAAGCAATTAGAGCTAAGAAAAATATTTAAAGAGGTGGTAATTGCACTGAGGTACCTTCTGGATCTCCCATATCTGCTCTCCAGTGACAACTGTCTTGTGACCTTTGTAGGTACATGCCTTCAGCTGAACAAGACCTTGAGCAGCATGAAGACACAATTCCTTCTGGATGTTGTGCCGAATTTCATGTTGAGCAGAGTATTCAAAGTACTATGGACAGAAGAACACTGTTATCGACAAAAGCACCCCATGTGCTCAGTTATAAAATAAGTAAATACATCAGTAACTTGTTAAATAATGAAGTCCATTTTATTTCAACAAAATAATACAATAAAAATCGTTATCAGAAACATAAGCTGAGTTTTTATGATAGATGATACAATAGCCTTCCTTCATCAACAGTTGGTTAATTCATTAAGAAGGTATTGTCTTCCTCCCCATACCAGAATTTGGAAGTTATCAAGTCTGGGGAGGCTATCCCAGACATTCCTCAGAAAATGGAATGAAGAGTTCTAATAAGTACATTAATTGACTCTACCACAAGTGTTCCATCTCTCTTCTTCATCTTAATTAAAGGTGTTTTCACTAAACTAAGGACTTCAGGTAGTTCACCATGCCTGTTTTCTCACTTGAAGATGGGTCATTTAATAGCTCCTAACCCATAGGGTTAAGAAGATAAGTGGATTAATATGTTTAATATACTTAGAACAATGACTGGCACATGAAGAGTTCTCATACATTTTAGCTATTGTTAATATTGATGCTTCTCCTTCTCCATATATTCAAGTAATTCATCCCTTAGCTGTACTATTCCTCTCAGATGTTAACATCCCATCCATTTTTACTTCCATGTACTCACTTCTGTTACTCTGACCCTCAGAATTTTTACTGAAACACCTACAGCTACCTCCAATTTCTGTTCCTATCATCCAGCAATCCAATCTGCTGCCGACAGTATTTTATAGCATTGGTTTGATCCCCGACTGCACTTGCTTAAGTGAATCACTACTGTTGCTAAGATAAAGTCCACTCCTTAATTGGTACATGAAATCTTTCATTTTTGATCTTGCATTAACCATTGCCCCAGTTATATATGATGCTCCTTTCACACAATTCTACCAATCAGAACATATGTATCTATAACTCTCAGACTTTGCATTACAGTCTGTCCTCTGCCTGGAAGATCCTTTTGACCCTTTTCTGCCTCTTTTTTAATCCTTCAAAAGCCAATTCAAATATTACCTTCCTTCTTTGGCTGTTTCTGAATTTTCCCAGCTGCAAAATAATTACACCCTTTTCAAGGTTCCCATAGTACATCAGAGATAACTTTTCTAGCACTCTATTAGAATTGTGTGTGTAGAGCTGGCTTCCCCATAGACTGAAGTCAGGCAATTTATCGAGTCATAACACCCATTACAAATCCAGTATTTCATAATGCTGACATTCTAAAGATAAGTTAACATAATTGATTTTCAATAATGAAATAATTAGTAGGAACACCAATATTTGTTAAGTCCTTTATTACATACTGGGCAGGCACTGTGTTAAACCCTTTATGTATATTAGTATATTAGAGCAGGTACTCTACAAGCATTCACTGAATTCACAGAGCCACATATCTTGAGTTTTCCTACTCTTGGTCTCATGCTTAATTTATCTCCTCCTACCAGCAAAACAACAGTCATTTTTATAACTAGTAGTTCTTCGGATGGAAACACTGGAAGAAAATAGGTTTAGATGATGAAAATAGCATTCTATCTATACTTGGCTAAGAAAGATAAACTTTAAGATCTCAAAGATGGTAACAAAGGCTGTTGAATATTTTACCTATTATTAAAAAGTCATGAAATGAAAATTATAAAAATTGGAAGATATTAAAAGTACTATGGCAACAAAAAAGATGACATAATTGGATAGCTGAGAATGTTGGAGAGATCCATCACTTAGAACCAGTAGAGAAAGTGGATGAGGCAAAGCAGTAAGTATAATCAAGTTATAATGACTCAAACTGCATTGCTCTAGTAATATTGGCCAATTTAGTCACATAACCAAAATATTTATTTTTACTTGGCATATACAAATACTGTCACAATGAAGTTTTATGCTATAAAACATTACTGATCAAAAGTAGAAGGGAACATCAAAAAATGAACAAGTTACATGATATATCAAAATTTTAGCACTCAGGGAACTAAAATCTGAAAAACAGTTTCAGTGCAATGCTTGATTAAAAAATGAAATGTCAATGAAATAAACCAAAATGAAATAAATAGCTGTATTAGGGTAACAAAAGCCAAAGTTATCTGTTTAATAAAGTTATCTGTTTAATATATATACCAGACAATATTTATTCTCCTCCTCAAAACTCTTCAGTCCTTTCTGTCAAACTCAGAATTAAGTGCAAGTTTCTTTTTTTGAGACAGAGTCTTGCTCTGTTGCCAGGCGCCAGGCTGGAATGCAGTGGCACGATCTCGGCTCACTGCAACCTCCGCCTCCTGGGTTCAAGCAATTCTCTTGCCTCAGCCTCCTGAGTAGCTGGGACTACTGGCGCACGCAAACATGCCCAGCTTATTTATTTATTTATTTATTTTGTATTTTTAGTAGAGATGGGGTTTCACCATGTTGGCCAGGATGGTCTCGATCTCTTGACCTTGTGATCCACCTGCCTCGGCCTCCCAAAGTGCTGGGATTACAGGCTTGAGCCACCACGCTTGGCCAAGTCCAAGTTTCTTAATGTGACCTATTAAGCCCTACATAATAAGGTCCCTTATCAATGCCCCTGACCTCATTTCCTACCCTTCTTTGCTAGACCACTCTGCTCTAGGCACACTGGTTTTTTGCTCTCTCCATGTATCTGCCTCTGGGCCTCCACCCTTGGAAATCCTTCCAAGATGAGCATCTTCTCCTGGAACACTGTCTCAATATATTCAGGCCTCCACTCTAAGTTTACTTTTCCAAAAAGGTCTTCCCTCACCTCTTAAAATAACCACCCCACCTCAAACACACTACCTGCTATATTTTTCTAAACTTTTTTTCTTTGTTCCTGTGGAACATAAGCTCCACAAGATCAGGCGCTTTATCTTTTCACTATGGTGACAGTCAGTTGAAAGAATATGTGAATTTTTTCCCATCCCCCAATTTCTAAAAGGTGGCTATATTCTATCTAAAATATAAACATACTTTTGATACAGAGCTATAATAAAGCTGTTATTATCTTTATGACAATAATAACAGAAAAATGAAAAAAAAACAATGTGTACAATATATCTTCAGCTTTTAAGATAAAATAAATGTAATGCTAGAAGAAGCCTAAGATAAATTTATAAGGATTTACATTTAGTAATAAGATTTTTACAATTGCAGAAATATTTACCTTTGCTCAAAATCTTTTTACAAGCCTAAATCAGTGTTATTTCCAAGGAATGCAATTATCTATATAACTATTTTTCTTCTAATATATTGAGGGAAAGAAAATTCTTAAAACAGATGCATATAGATTTATGCACATAGACATATATGTATAGATATGTATGTATATAGATATGGGTATAGATGTATGTATATCTATATGTGTCCATATATATCTCCATCCTGTTTCAGAATTACACCTTAATTATCCAGCAACAGACCCAGTTCACCAGCTCTGGCTTCTGGACATCTGTATTATCTGCCCTTAGTAGATTGATTGATTTAGTTAAGTAAGGATTAGAACTAGATTAAGCTGAGTAGGAAGAAATACAGAAGAGGATAGACCAGGAGATAAACTGGACCTTTTTTCCTAAAACTGACATCTCAAAGTTTTGTCCCATTAAAATAGGACATCATGGGTATTAATTATTGCAAAAATCCTCCACACACATCTAGAACTCTATACCAAAATACTTGCAATGCCCAGAAGAGATATTCCAGGCTCTTCTCCTCAGTTTGATTTCCTTCACACTCTTCTTATTCTGTTCCCATTCCCAGCAGCCAACTCACTAGCTCCTACCTACTTTTTTAAAAAATGTTTTCAAATGTCATCTTTCTCAGGAAAACAGGTGAGCACCCAGTCTCATTCAGATAGCTTTTCTATAACCCCAGAACACTCTGAATGCATTATCCTCAAGAAATGCTCAATTACAGATTTCTTAAAGGAGTTAGAATCTAAATAGTTTGAACCAATCATACCATCCAGCATATAGGGATCACTCAGTGAATTTGTTGAATGAACAAATGAGAGAAATATAGTCTAATCTTTCCAGGAGTTAATTTACAAAAGGCAAGAAAAGGAAGCTTAAGAAAACAGAAAGTTTGTATTTAACATGTTCTCAACCCACAGTCGAGTAAATAGTAATATTTGATATTTGAATCTGATCAATAAAATAGTCAAAAGGAAGTAACAAGCAGAAATGTCACTAATCAAGGAGAATCCTCTTCTGAGAGAGAAGAAGGAACATATTGAAATAATATTGTGGCCCACAAAGTTAATTTACAATGCCTATTTTGTTATTAACACTTGACGTAATTTGTGATTAAATCCAGTTATATATGGCCTTTATGTGTAAACCTGCAAACTCACCACACCAATAGTCATGCAAAAGTCAAAGCATCAAAGATCTATACAGAAGTTTCTTTTTTAAAAAATTTCAAATAGCATTATTCTATTCTATTATTTTCCCATTTTCCTTTATTATTATTTTTTATTTGTTTGTTTTTGAGACAGTCTCATTCTGTTGCCCAGGCTGGAGTGCTGTGGCATGATCTCGGCTCACTGCAACCTCCGCATCCTGGGTTCAAGCAATTCTCCAGCCTCAGACTTCCAAGTAGCTGGGAACACAGGCATGCACCACCATGCTCGGCTAATTTTTGTATTTTTAGTAGAGATAACGTTTCACCATATTGGCCAGGCTAGTTTTGAACACCTGGCCTTAAGTGATCCACCTACATTGGCCTCCCAAAGTGCTGGGATTACAGGTGTGCGCCACTGCACCTGACCTCCTTTTTTTTTTTTTTTTTTTTTTTTTGAAATGGGTAAGCTACTTCAAAATGTTTTCAGAGTCAGAGTAAAAACCAAAATAAAATACTTACCAATATCAATTGCCAAACTCAGTCTAAAAATATTGCACACACCAGCTTACCCAAGTATAAAGCTGCTTTGGGACTTCTGAAAAATAGGCAACATCTTACCTATGCTTGTAAATGCTTTACAAGTGAAGGATTTTTATGCAGTGCTCACCTGGTTTCCCCCAAGTCCATGACATGTATACATAATTAACGGTTTGCCTCCTTGATTGTTTTCTCCAACATCCAGACATAGAGGATGACCAATGCTTTTAATCTAAAGGAAAATTTTTAAGTCATGAAAAGTTTTTAAATCTATGGGGTCTATATATTTGTAAAATAATTTAGAAAGTAATGTTACTGATTATAACGTAAAAATCTCAAAAGCAATAAACCAGAAAGTATTTCAGCAATTTTCCTGGAACCACATAAAGGTTGGTGGCAAGGAGTATATTAAGTGAAAAAAGAACAGGAAAATACTCACATATCCAGATATAACAGGATTAAGGTCTGGCACATACACCTCAGGATAAATATTGTTCAGATACCATGTAAAATTTTTACACTGAAGGCGGTGTTTTATTTCAAATCTTTTTGAAAGATCACCAAATGCTTTCTGTAGAAAGATGAGAAATGGAGGGAATGCTTAATTAAAACAACACTGATAAAGTAATTACAATGCTACTATATGTATTTCTATTTTGGTATATTTAAAAATCCGTGCCAGAAATTCAAGAGGCAATTCAGTGGCGTCATCATTTATTCTAGTAAAAGGTATGCCTGCCTGTTCATTTCTGGCTTTAAAGAGAGTCAAAACCGCTTCAGTGTTGATTAAAATACTAAAATGATGCTATTTTCTTCTTCATTTGTGTGACAAACATCCCCTACAAGACAAAGATTTCTAGTGAAATTCTGTGGGCAAAGGAATGGTAGTGGGTGCCTCTAAAATTGGTCCCAACTTTCTACCTAAAAGTGATCTGCCAAGTGAAGTGTGAGAAAGCAGGTATAGAGAAACAGTGCCAATATACAGCAAACTTCTATCTCTTCTCTGTCAAGGTCACAGAAAACCACCAGCAAGAAACAACCCATTGGGAGTAATTTTTCTAGTCCAAGGGTGTTGCTTGTTCTTAACAATATCCCCAACTGAACCTTTAGTAGAAAAAGGCAATTTTCAAATTAAATGAATTTTATTTTCCTTTAAGAAACTAAGAAAATAATTTTTTAAAAATTATTAAACTTTAAGGCATTTGACCTACAGACAAAATACTAGAGAAAAAGTACAGGTAATACATAAATGTATGCAAAAGTAAATACTCAATCTTATCAGTTCAAGTAAAGAAAAGATTTTCTTATGCCAACATCAATGTCTTAAACTTAGGTGTTTTAGCAAAAAGCATGAGTCTTTAGGAGTTTTGTTTAGCTTAGTATTATTATTTACCCTGTGGTAACAGGTACTGGCTGACTCATGTGCACCTTTGTGGGGGACAAGCAGAGCATAAGCTTCATGTAGTGCCCACTTGCCTGCTTAGCCAAACACTATTGTGCAGTACACAATCTGCCCAATTTTTCTTCGTGGCCTTGGGTAAAAAAATAGCAATCTAACACAGTAGTGCTCTGAATTTGCATCCTAACAGAGAGACACTGGAGACTAAAGAAAAGGGGAAAGAGGTAACCACATCTTTCTTTACCACAACAGCCAAAATATTGATACCCTTGACTCCCAGTAAATACTCCACCTTCCGCCCACCCTGCGAATTAGCACTATTTCCTACAAAGAGATGAGTACTATTCACTGAAGCATGGTCTTAAACTCTCTAGTTA
This sequence comes from Plecturocebus donacophilus, assembly GCA_004027715.1. Taxonomy (NCBI): domain Eukaryota; kingdom Metazoa; phylum Chordata; class Mammalia; order Primates; family Pitheciidae; genus Plecturocebus; species Plecturocebus donacophilus. The sequence goes on along the minus strand of PVKP010003692.1, from coordinate 77,092 downwards.
ATTTACCTTATCTAATATTATTAAGACTATTGGAACTTACTTCAATGCGTTAGGTTTCATGGTCCTACAGAGCATAATCTATTTAGGACAGGTTAATAACAAGAGTACCATGTATTTGTTAGCACTTATCACTTTCTTATTTCACAGCTACTCTGAGAGAGAGGCAGAAAGTGTATTTCATCTCTTAAAAACAGGGAAGAACAGAAAAGAAACATGTTAACATCCACTCCATGTCCAGCCATCCTGCAGCCACTCTATGAAGTGTCTTCCCTATTTCACATTCTCCAAGGCTTTGCCAAAGTAACATCTCCAGTAAGTAGTGAAACTAGAATTTGAAAAAAAAAAAAAAAGCCTTGACACTCCTGATTCATTCTCATGCCACTTAAGACATTGTCTCTATCTCCAGTGCAAAAAGTCACTTAGAATCTTTATTTAGGTGTTATATCTCCTAAAACCAATAAAAAAAAAAACAGTTCTACTTAATGTTATTTGAGTAAAATATTGAACCAGGGCAGCAACAAAAACAAAGTATCTTTCATATTAAAAACATCAAGTAGAATTCCTGATTTGTCAAAAGCAGTTTACTTAGTTTTTTTCTTAAAAAAAAAAAGGAAACTGACATTCATAAGTTACATACATTAAGAATTAAAATTACAAATCTACTTTCAATTTATTTTGATGTTTTGTGCTTGAGATGAATCAAAGCAAAATGACATGTGAACTTGTTACAGATTTTTATTGCATTTTAACTACTTAGCTTTAACTTACTTGTTTAACAATTTTTGCTGCATCTGTATTTCTCCTATAAAATATTTCCTTGTATTCATCCATCCAGACTTCTGCAAGGCGGACTTGGTTTCTAGCAATCACCTGAGTACCTTTTGGAAAGCTATGAGGGCTTTTGCTGCGAAAAACATGTCCAACAACAGAGCAAGGCATAATCTCCAACTGCCCACCACATTGCCATACCTGATAATTAATGATATTTGTTTAAATTTACAGTATTTTAGAAAAATCAGTGTTGCTTTTAAGTTCACCTTTAAGATACTAAAAACAAAAATAGAGAAGAGATTACAATATTACAAATAGTCTCTGTCCCCTGCCATTTCAACGTAAGTTCTTAAATATAAGGAATGATTTTTATTAAATGGCATAGATACCAAAGATAAAAGAAGTGCATTTTCAGCAAGTTAACAAAATGACGAATTCAGATTTTTCATAAAAATTAACTCCAGGGTTGTTTTTTGCAAGTAATTATATAAGTTCTCTAATATACACAGAAAACTAAAGGCTCTTATGCATTTGACTTCTGTCTGAACTACTTACATAGTCCCTTCACTTAAACTAGTTTCTCTTCTAAGCTTAGGTTTAAGTGGACTCAGACCCTATTATCTCTTATATTTTCAGTTTTGTAACCAAGAAAAACAATTCTGGATAGCCATTATTACCAACGACCGTTCTATTGAACTTGTGAAGTAGTGGATGATTATTTAAAAATTCATGTCTATAGAGAAAATGTTAAAACAAAAAAAACACCCTTATATGTATTAATTCTAAGTGAAATGGCAAATCATGAAATCAACGGCTTTTCACTTAAATATCTTAATAATTGACTCTGCCATAGTCACCAAGCAAAGAATCTGAAAATAACTCATATTTAATAGTACGTGCTAGTAGTAGAGCAAGTTATCACATTCTCTTTACTTTCTTTCTTGAACAAATGAGAAGACTCAGTTCAACTCAACAAACTGTGCTTGTGACCCAACATGTGCTAGGGGTTGGAAATACTGAAATAAATAAACAAGACCCCTGCCATAAGCAGTTCAAACTTGGCTAAGATCATCACTGCCAGTATGTGATGGAGCAAGCCAGAGCCAAAGCTTAAATCTTCTAACTTCTATCTAGTTCAGTTCTTTTTCCAATACATTCCAGCCTAAGAGATGAAAAATGAATGATATAGTTACTGCAGAAAATGAAACATGAAATCAAATAAGGTACATATGGAGCCTATCCAAAGCCTTTTTTTATATATTAATTTATATATAGAAAAAAATCCAGCTCATTCAATCCAAACAGTTAAGTCCAATGTCCTTTAAAATTATACATAAATGTTTTTCCATTCTAACTCCCTTGATAATCAACTCATTTCCTGAAGCACTAGATTTAATTATATTTATCTTGGCTGGAATTCAGTAGTTACAAGTGCATTAATTGGTGTTACTGCTTGGACACAGGAGTTTAAGTGATTCGTCTTGTTACATTGGCAACAATGAATACATATATTAAGTTACATATTAAAAGAAAATATTCTTATTCCAAAATTTCTAGCAATTAAGTTTTAGAAAGCACAAAAGGTAGAGTGCACACATCTGTAAACATCTGTACCAGCCAATTAGAACACAATATATTTTATTGTTTAATATATCTGCTATATTTAATTTCCATAAACTTACTCTGAAAGACATTTCTATATTTTCACCTCCCCAGATTTCCATTTCTTCATCATAACTTCCAATATACTCAAAATATTCTTTTGATATGGAAAAAAGTCCTCCTGCAAAAGTAGGTGTTCTGAAAAATAATCCATTGTCAAATTTTATTATAAAAACTAAACAAGATAAAACAGCATATTTTAAGAACTGAATCAAATCCAAAAATTAAAGCCACATCACATTTTCAAAGTTTTTATACAGATTAATAAAAACTAGAAATGTTAGCTTCAAAGTCAAAATTTTTGGAGTGGTGAGGAGTACTTCATGTTCTCTCCCATCGAGGCAAAATTAAATGTCTTCTCCTAACCATGCTTCAAGATTCTTAAGTAATGATTGATGAGGAAGACCTGAGAGTTCACTTACTGCTACCTCTTACTAAGCAACATCATGTGTAAGTAAGTACATAAATGAATGGCTTTTAGATTCTCTTTATAGAGAATGTGTGTGTTCTTTATCAATTATCTCAGGGGCAATTGTTATAAAGCAGAGTGCGTACATATTCAATGTAAGCAATCGTCTTACTTAATTGGGTAGGTTTCATCTTTCCTCCTTTGCTTCTCGTGATCAGGAAGTGATTCCCAGCCAAATGAAAGACTCCAATCAAAATTTCCACGGTTATGGTGACTTCCATAAGGAGAAGGTTTGTTGAATTCAAACGTATTCAGATCTATGGATGCAATATCTGGACTCACAACAGCAGTGTAGTTCTCAGCTATTCTGGCCAACAACGGTTCTAACCAACCATAGAAACACTCACCTGGAGGGAACAGAATTTTAATTAATTCAATACAAACACTGAATGTGTTTTCTTTAGTTGTTTAGGTGAAGGTTTGCAGAGAAATGAAAATAACAGAGTCATTTGTGTTTTGAACATGTATATAATGGAGATTCCTTTCTTCCTCAGATTTATTGAAATATAACAGACAATAAAAATTCTATATATTTACAGTATGTAGCATAGTGTTTATATATGTATACATTGTAAAATGATTATTACAATCAAACTAATTAACATATCCATCACCCTATTGGCTTACGAAGTAGGTGGTAAGAACATCTAAGATCTACTCTTAGCAATTTTTGAGTAGACAATACATTATTATTAATTATAGTCACCACACTGTACAATAGATCTCCAGAAGGAGAGATTTCTTAAAGGTTTCTTGATATGCGATAAAGGTAGGATGAAAAAGTTGAAACAAGATTCAGTACAGTTAGAAAAACTCCCCTGTAGATGATGACCTTCTTTCTTCTACAAAAGATGCAAAATAACACTGGTGTATTTAAAGTTTAAATGACGAGTTGAAATGGCCTATGAATCAAAGGTAGCTTTTTGCTGTTCCACGTCACCTGGCCCTAAACATGTTCTGATTTATTTAAACATGTATCTCCCTGAGTAAGGTGCAGTAACTGAAATCTTCATTTATCTGACTGAGTCTTAGGAGAAAATAAGTAGTCAGTATAAATTCTGATTTTAGCAAATGGAGAAGAAGGACCATTCAAAGCTGCCCCAGACCTACTATAAAGGGAGGGCCAAGGAGTTCCATACCATGACAGGTCTGGGTCCTGGTCACAGGCCAGGCTGTTTTACATAACACACAGTAAGTTCAGACAATTCATGTGCAGTCCCATTCTGGGATCCCCACAAAGCAAAATTTACAAGTCATGGTCCAGAAGGACCAACAGACACATTCACCCAGTGTGGAAGAATGTCCAGTGCGATCTTATTCTAATTTTGGACAAGAAGAAATACCAGAGGATGGTATTTTTCTTTTTAAAACACCTCTCTAGGATTACCTTTAGTCTTCTCTTCATTTTCGAAATGTCTGGTATTGAGAGAGAACTGAATGTGATGGCTCTAAGCAACTCAAGCACATCCAAAAGCCCTTCTGTAATAATTGGTGTGTGCTCAAAACCAGTTATTGGGTGAAACATAACCTAAGCACTGGCCAATTCAAAGCTAGACACTCACACAGAGTATCACCCACTAAACTCAAAGCTCAAGGGACTAAATGACGTTTTAGTAATATCTAGCATGCATATGATACATTGACTCTGAAAATGCTTTCTAAATGCTTTAAAAATTTTGACTCAGAAAAAAATTAAAGTACAAAGAAAAACCAACAGCAACAAAGTCAAACAAAAATTGACAATGTTTATGGAGGAGATACCAAAGAAGTTCGGATGGGACACCCCTAACTTGGCATAAAAACTATAAAGATATTTTGGTTTTGTGGGTTTTTTTGAAAATTCGCAGACTCCTTTTTATGCCAAGGAGTCTGCAAAATTTTGAAAAAACACAAAAACTAAAATATAAAAATTAAAAGCAGCAGGACTAGGACAAAGTTTAATGATAGGGTGGTTTACATTCATTCATTCATTCATTTTGAAATGGAGTGTCACTCTGTTGCCCAGGCTAGAGTGTAGTGGCACAGTCTTGGCTCACTGCAACCTCTGCCTCCTGGGTTCAAGTGATTCCCATGACTCAGTCTCTTTAGTAGCTGGAATTATAGGCATATGCCACCATGCCTGGCTAATTTTTGTATTTTTAGTAGAGATGGGCTTTCACCATGTTAGCCAGGCTTGTCTTGAACTCCTGACCTCAAGTGATTCACCCACCTTGACCTCCCAAAGAGCTGGGATTACAGGCATGAGCCACCATGCCCAGTCATATTTAAATATTAAATAAGCTTTCACTCACTTTAAAGTGTAGGAATCAAGGAAAAAAAAATGAGGCAAGGGTAACTGGCTGGAACAGCTAGTAAACTGGAGAATATTAAAGTTGAGAAAACTTAAGCACAAAGGAGGTAAGAAATTTGTGTAAGTGAAAGGAATTTTCTCTGCAGAGCTGCTATCTGCGTGAGCTGTCATTGCTATAATCACCAGTTGAAAATGCTGTGAAAGAAAATGCAATTAGGCATTTAGAAAAGAAAAGCCTTCCCTACCTTTTAAATTAGAGGGAGAGGGAGGAAAAATGTTACAACCATACATATATACTTACAGTGAGCATCTAAAAATGTGAGCGTTTCAGCTGTTGCGACTGATGCTCCTAGCAACCGAGCAGTGATCAGACCTTTTCTTTCTCTTTGTCTGACTATTTTTACTATAGAAAATTGTTTTACATATTCATCTAGTTTATCATGTAAGTACTCTGTAAAGAAAAAAAAAGCAAGATTAACTCTTTCTAAATTTATTTCATATATAGCATATGAAAGCTAATGAAACCACAGAGCAATGATCCTTCCAAATTCATAATCTTTAACAGTTGCATGTGTCCTTCCATTAAGATGAAAATTTTATCTTTATTCCTTACTGGAGAAAAAGGCTATCTATGCAAATTATCACTACTGTAACACATACTGATTCTGTACACTTCTTATCAACAAATATAATGTGTTTGGAGGGAAGTGAGAAACTTGAAATGGATGGAACGCTAGTCATTAAGAAGACTCGTTTAGAGGTCTGAGAAGACTGACCACAAGATTGAAAGAAATGGAATTTGGTCAAAAAAGACATTCAGTGCTTTGAAATTGATATTTAAATCTGGAAATCTTAAATAAAAATGTCAAATATCAAAAGATCTCTGATAGTTAAGCAAGGATCAAAATAATTTAAGACCAAAATGTTGAGACAAGTCAGAAAGTCCAGGGCTATAGCAGTTTGGTACTATTCCTATACAGGGTCAGCAGAAAAATTTGTGAAACCTTTGGAGTCTCCTGACAGATTTTTTTCCAGTAAAACTATGTAACAGGTAAATTTTAGTATTGGGTATATACTTTAAGATATTCAATATCCCAAACTGGATGAGGTTTGTAAGAAGCAAAAATTGTGATCACAGGTTTTTTAAAAAAGTTATTAACAAATATCAATCAAGTGTTGTTTTTTGTTTGGTTTGTTTTAAGACAACGTCTTGCTCTGTTGCCCAGGCTGGAGTACAGTAGTACAGCTCACTTCAAACTCCACCTCTGGGCCACAAGCGATTCTCCTCACCTTTCCAGGTAGCTGGGCTAACAGGCATGCGCCAACATGCCCAGCTAATTTTTTTTTTCTTTGTTAAGAGACAGGGTTTCATCATGTTGCCCAGGCTGGTCTGCAACTCCTGAACTCAAGCTATTTGCAGGCCTCAGCCTCCCAAAATGCTAGGATTACAGGGTGAGCCACTGCACCTAGCTGTTCATATTCTTAAACAATTTCTTAAGCCTGCTTTTCACAATTAGATTTTTGATTTCTTATTGAGTTTAAAATTCGTCAAGTTCAGTTCCTTAAGCAGCCTTCTTGGGTCCAAAACATAGCCTCAAAAACATTTGGGACTATTAAGAAAATCAATAAATGTCCTGGGGTAAAAGTCTGTTTCTGCCAGATTTTAGAAGTGAATGCATATGACTTTATCTGTGATAATATATGATTTTTTCCCAATTCTCCAGTGGTTCAGATAAGAGAGCTGCTTATTTAAAACTTAAACATTCGTAAGAGAGGTTAAGCCCAGGAACAAACTTGGTGGGTAAATAAATCTATCTAAACACTGTTGTCTCAGAGTAATAGATCGAATTTTTAACACCTTCTAACTAGTTCAAAATAATTACCAGATTAACTGTTTAACACCTTCTAACTACCTCAATAATTCTCAGAAAGACAAGCAGAATTGTAATTAGTCTTAAAAAATACAATCATAAATATTTTCTGTTTTAAGAGACTTGTACAAATTTCCACATCCTTGATTAGAATTATTTTAAATGGAGTTATAACAGATTTCTTCAATATACCCTCTCACTGCTGGAATTTGTTAAAAAAAAAAATTTACTTACAACATACGAACTTCCTGTAAATTCATATCTGCACCCTAAATTTAGCTCCTATGCACACCCTTTATTTGGAAGGTTAAGAACAAAAAGCTACATGAAATCATATGCCTTGATTTCACTTCATGGCATAATTACGTTTATCTGTGTGACCTTGGGCACGGTATTTTACCTTTTCTGCACCTCAGTTTCTTAAGATAATAGGACTTACCATCACAGGCGATTGCTGAAAGGATAAAATGAGACATCTGACTCCAAACTTGGATTTATTATGGAATAAATTTTGTAATCATTGAAATAATCTGTATTGGATGTAATGTTTAAAATACTTATGATGTTTGAAAATTTAGCAAGTTACAGTATTTGTTAAATTAGCCTTGTGATTCCAATTTAAAATGTGTAATTTAGTATTTGACTTCCAATTTTAAATGGAAATGCACTAAAGAATTTGGGTAACATTACAAATAATATCTTGGAATATTCAAGAACACCCAATAAAACAGAACATGGTGACTCTTTGGTGATTTTTAACTATTCATTTATATTATTTATTGAAGTATTATATTAACCCATTTTTGTCTTTAAAATAACTCTAGAAGTTATTTGCTAGTGCTGCATTTCCTCAATTTTAAGCTACACCATTAGATACTTCTTACAATCAATGGCATGTTAAGCTTAATTAGCTGTGAGATTTCTCCTAGTGATTTATAAATTAATGACACATAATATATTTGATTTAATATGGTATTATTCCCAGTTTTATTGATAAAAAAAATCACGGCAGAGAGGTTGAGTAACTTGCCCAAGTTATATAGTTGGTTATGAAAAGAGCTGAGATTCAAATCAAGACAGCCTGACTCCAAGGCTCAAGTCTGCTCTTAACCACTGTGCCTTACAACAACAGTCTCACACTGAGGACTACAGAGTTACGAATCATTGCGTTTCACACGTTTCTGCATTTGAAAATATTTGAATATGTCCATCCTTGGATTCTAATTTCATTCGGCATACTTACTATTCAAACTTTTATTATTCAAGCTCTGAGATAGCATACAGAGAGCACCATATACCAAGCAGACTTCAGATACCACCATATGGATTTATTTGGGAAACAATCTAATTTGCGTGTGCTTTCTTACCATCGACACTAGCATCATCCACCAAAATGACTTCCTTCAGCAGTACTGCAGGTGAAGAGTAGAGCACACTGTGGACAGTTCTGAGCAATGTGGACCATGCTTCATTATGAAAAACTATTATGACACTGGTGGTGGGCAGGGGAGGGCAGCGCTTAAATTTTTGTTCAATACATCTAGAAGTCAAAGACGTAGAAAACAATTACAAATTTTATTATTTTATTTCACAGTTATACTATTGCTAACATTATCATTATTTAATCTTTATCACTGAAAAATGATAGCTTTTTCTATGTGAGATAATCTTAGTGCCATATAAAATGTAAATAAATCAAAATAAATTTTTTATAGCAACAGACTCACTCAGAGATGACATCCACCCACAGGGATTACAACATAGCAAGAATTATAACATGTTATTGTAAGCTTTCTCAACAATATAATTTTAAATACAAATAACATTTTAAATAATGAAAATAACCTGCAACAGACAGCATGTAAAAATGACAAATCCAGGCCAGGTGTGGTGGCTCAGGCCTATAGTTCCAGCACTTTGGGAGGCTAAGGTGGGCAGATTGCCTGAGGTCAGGAGTTTGAGACCAGCCTGGTCAACACGGAGAAACCCCATCTCTACTAAAAATTAAAAAAAAAAAAAAAAAAAGCCAGGCATAGTGGTACCTGCCTGGAATCCCAGGTATTCGGGAGTCTGAGGCAAGGGAATTGCTTGAACCAGGGAGGTGGAGGCTGCAGTGAGCAGAGATCACACCACTGCACTCCAGGCTGGGCGACAGAGTGAGACTTCATCTCAAAACAACAACAACAACAACAAAGACAAATCCTTATAATTGCTCAAATAAAAACCAAGTTTTTCTTCTTTCATGCAGAAATCTTCCATTTTTCATATTTGCAATTTTAAAATTTGTACCACTTTACTGAAACATTTTTATAGAGATTATCTTTAATTAGATACTTTCCTAAGTATGTAATATAGGTTTCTTAAATATTTTCCTAGGTTTATTGAATCAATTTACTTGATCTGTATATATAACCAAAAGGAAAAAAAATAGCTTTACTGTAAAACCTATGTTCTTATTCTTATGATTATTATTTAAAATACAGACAGCCTTGTGATGTTGCCCAGGCTGAACTTAAACTCCTGGCTTCAAGCAATCTTCCTGCCTCAGCCATCCATAATATTGTGATTATAGGTGTTAGCCATTATGTTCAGCCTAAACCTAAGTTTTTATGATGTTCATCATTCAGCAAATACTTAAGTACTGCCATTTGCCATGTGTTATATTAAAGATTTTGCTCCAATCATTTGATCGACTATTTAATAAGACCAGCATTTAAAAATTCCTTTTAAAAAAACATACATAGAAATAAAGATCTAAATAAAGACCTAAATCCATGTTAAAATTCCTGTGCTGCTATCACCATCTGAAACATTGATTGGGCACAGGGAGAGAGACCCTAAGTACCGTTGACTAATTAGTGGTACTATTAGCTAAAAACATTAGTTTTAAATTGATCTCAAATTCATTTTTTATAGTAATGTCTTTCCTCAATGAAAAAAAATCTTCATATTAAGCCACTGGGGTGCAGGTAAGTCTGTATAGTCTCCAGGCTTTGAGGCTATAAATGTAGAGATAATCACAGTTCCAAGCCTGCTGAATTGAGGTGAACATTAAATGGAAGAACACATAGGAGAGGGCTTCAAATCACTGGGACACAGAATAAAACTGTGTGTAGTTTACGGGAAAAATAAGCAAATAAAGCAACTATATCTTTAAGGTCACTTAAAAATCATAAATGGTTGCACAATTTTGGACAACAGACTATGAAATCCTCCTATACAGTCTAAAGGCACAGTAAATACAGTGTGTGAACAATTAAACAGTGCTGCGCAAACACAAAGATAAGGAAGTAAATCATTTACTCATGAAGATAAGAGTCCAACACACTTCAGTTGCTCTGCCAGGGCCAATAGGGAAACTGTAGCCTCTAGAGTGATATTAGAAGCCTGAGAAAATCACCCTTAAAAAGATCCACAAATGATCCCATTAATTATTTTCATGGTCATACCTCAATAGGAATGTCTCTGAGACCCTTTTCTAAGAGCAAGTCTTTAAAATGGAATATTTGCAGTGATAAAAAAAAAAAGGAGTTTGACTGGAGTAAAATATCAAGAGAAGATGTCAACAACAGAGTAGAAAAAGGAGAGGATGTGTTCTGAGTGAAAGTGGCATTACTCTTCAGTTTCTGCATGATTTCAAAGCATGACACAGGTGCATGAGCAGAAAAAAAATAAGCACCTTCTTCGTCATTCACAAACAAAAGCAAATTATTTATTCTATTTTTGGATAAACTACCAATTTTAACAAAGCTCAATCACAAACTATTCACATACACACTTGAACTACAATTACACAGAAACGAATGACTAAATATAAGCTTATATTTTGAACCCATAAAGGTTTATAACATCAACTAGAAATAAAAATTATGAAAAATTCCATACTGTTTTTTTCTTAAAGAAAAAAAAGAGGAAACTCAAGATTTGTTATCTTATAAGCATTTTGAGGAGAAAATGAAATTCCAGGTTTAAGATTTTTTTTCTTACCTTTACTTGATATGGAGTTAATATAGTATTTATTAATCAAGAATTATAAAATGGTTTTGAAGATTTAAAGTATAAAATTTCACAAAAATTTACACTAATAAAATGTTACCACTTTAATCTTGTAAGATTTTTCATCAGTTTAAACTAGGATTTATTTGCTTAACTGATAATTACCAATATCAAGTAAGTGTCATGCTATATCATTAATTCAAGTAATAAAATTTCACAATGATTTCAAAAACGTCATTCATTTTGAAACAATTAACATGTTAAATGCATACTTTGAAAATTGTTTTACATATTTAAAATAGTGCAATTAAAATAACTTGCCAAAGTGACTGTATAATTTCAGTCAAACCACATGAAAAACCTGGCATATAGAAACATGCTTAAATTATCAGTCATATAATCATCTGGCTTTGGAAGAAACTAGATCTATATTTCTAATGAGCATGGAAAACATTAGCAATTCTTCAGAAAATGTGTTCTTTGCTGATATTGGTTACAGTCAAAGTAAGAAACAAATCTTTACCACCTGTACAAAATCCTGTCCAAAGTAAGAAATAATTAAATATTCCACTCTAACCAAAAAATGTTGTTAATGTGCTTAGTTGTTTTACACTTACTTAGTAATCAACATTACTGAAAATTATTATAGCTTCTTAATGCTTGCTATCTTTGGGGGGGAAAAGCTCATTTTGAGCTAGCATTGATTGTCATGTCAAAAGAATAAAAATCATGATTATTGATTTTCAACGTAGATTACTTTTCAGTCAAAACCTTTCCCCAAATCAGTAAAGTGCAATACTGCATTATAATCTATTAATATATAAAAGGAACTAAACTGTGCCTTGTTATAACATCTAGAATATTTCATAGTTTCTTTACACATTCATTGAAAATTATGAGCAACTTAAACTTAAATCAATCAGATTAGAATAGCTCAATAGTGAACTTGAACAGTTCACTGCCAAATGTAATTCTCTACTAACCAGAAAGCAAAATATGTAGTCACTGTTTGTTTACAGTTAACCTTTTACTGTTTTTTTTTGTTTTGTTTTTTTGAGACAGAGTATCCTTCTTGTACTATCTTGTACTCTTAAAAATCTACTGAGGGGCCAGGTGTAGTGGCTCACACCTGTAATCTCAGCACTTTGGGAGGCCAAGATAGGCAGATCACCTGAGGTCAGGAGTTCAAGACCAGCATGGCCAACATGGTGAAATCTCATCTCTATTAAAAACACAAAAATTAACCAGAGACGGTGCCGTATGTAGTCTCAGCTACTCAGAACCTAAGGCTAGAGAATCGCTTGAACCTGGGAGGTGGAAGTTGCAGTGAGCAGAGATCATGCTATTGCACTTCAGGCTGGGCAACAGAGAGAGACTCCATCTCAAAAAATAATAATAATAATAATAAATAAATAATCTATTGAGGAAGGTCCGGGTGCAGTGGCTCACACTTGTAATTCCACCACTTTGGGAGGTCGAGGCAGGTGGATGACCTGAGGTCAGGAGTTCAAGACCAGCCTGGGAAATATGGTGAAAACCCGTCTCTACTAAGAATACAACAAAATTAGCTGGGTGTGGTGGTGGATGCCTGTAATCCCAGCTACTCAGGAGGCTGAGGCAGGAGAATCACTTGAACCTGGGAGATGGAGGTTGCAGTGAGCCGAGATCACGCCACTGCACTCCAGCCTGGGCAACAAACTACTCCATCTAAAAAAAAAAAAAAACTACTAAGGACTTGATGGTGCTGGAATTCATTTTAGCCATATCAGCTCAAATACAGCATTTGGCCTTTACCTCACAGACTAGAAAAAAATAAAAAGGTTAACTAATGACAAAGAGCACAACAGAACCTGGGGGAAATATTGGTCAAAATATTATATACTGGAAACAGATAAACAAAGTAACTGGATTTAAAAAAAAGCCTCTCAGTAGCTAAAGGAAGATAAGTTTATAGATATGAGAACTTAACAAAACTCTAGAGACAGAATCATATTTGTAATAGTAATTGTAACAATATTCGTCTTTAAGAGAATGCTTACAAAAAATAGTGCATTCTGAAATATAGTTATGTACTCAAAGACTTTGAGTCAAAATAATCACAAAGTCTGAGAACTGGTTTACAAATCTATAAAATATTATCCAACATCTCCAAAATCCTGGCATATTTTTAAGTATTTCTATTATATAGAAATATACAGAGAAATGGAAACAATTCCTCTACCTTCTATATTTCCCATAAAAATTATCCAATAATTCCTCCTAAATAGATGACAAAACTATAGTATTTAGGACTAAAGGATTTCCTTGTGGATAGCAGTCAGATCTAGAATTCAGTTTTCTTATTTCCAAGCTAATAACTTTTCATGTCTGCACTGCCTCACCAAGCACCAATAGGGTTATGTAGCCTCAATCATTATAAGCAAAAAAAAAAAATACAACAGGTTAAATAAACAGTATTTGTTGATTTTCTGCCTTAGAGAAGCTAAAGAACAGGCAATTTCCTTAGCTAACTCCTCTCTCCCCTGCAAAGCCTGGTGATAAAGAATAAACAATAAATATTCTTCAACATACTCAGGAGGTCGAGTGTCTGGTCCAAGATCTCGGTGCAAAGAAATCCTGTCACTTGCGAAAGCATTAAAGCAGTGTTTAGCTTCCCCACGTTCCTTTTCCTTTTGTTCTTCAATACTTAAATTGGTTATCTTGAATGCTTTACCAGAAGCACCAGGTGCATTTGAATCCTGAGGTGGACGGTCAAGAACAGGCTTCAATTCTGCTGCTGTATAATATCCTTGCAAACAGGGTCTCTCACCAACATCAATGTTTTGCCTGACAGGTGCTCCTATTTGCATTTTTGGCATTGCATCCTTAATATTGTTTACAGCTTCTAGCATTAAATCCAACATCTTGTTTTTGCTTTTCATGTTTCTTTCCATCCTTGATTCCTCTTTGGAATATTGAACACTTACTTCTCTTTGCATTAAAACCAAAACTATTATAAAGAAAAAAATTACTGCACCAAGCTTCCAGAACCTTTTATGGTAATGTCTCTTAAAGTGTAATTTTACTAGTCGCTTTAGGTGAGCCATTCTGACATTAAATGCTTGTCACTTGACAAATAACAGTTATGATTTCTTCCGTTACTTATAATTTTTTATCATAGATTTGCTAAGAAGGTATCTTTAAATGGCAATACCTATAAAAAAGAAATGATAGATGGTATTAGTAGTTATTCAGTCCTACAGGCATGGCTTAATTCATTCACTTATCCAACAACTGAACATAAGCTACCAACATACTCTTATGATTAACAAGAATGCAAAGATATCTTGTCCTCAAGAAAAGTACACTTTCAGAAGAAAATAATTGTTACAATTTACTACAATTTATTGGAGCTGCAAAAATTGATATTCCTCTCCATTAAAAAACATATTCTTTTTAAACTCTAATATCCACTATACACTATGTATAAAATTACTTTTATAAATATATTTTGAGTTAAAAAAGAATATCTTCACTTGATAACCAAGGAATCAAACGACTTTATTAAATGAATTACAAAAAGGAGAGCTCCATAAGGAAGCAAGGGTATCTTGATAGGTACTATCAGGTATCCATCTAAAATAGTGGCCTTCATTTTATGTAGTTTACCCTCAAACTGTGATCTACTCCAGCTTAACCAATTACGATGATGCAGCCATTTCATCACTAAGTAAACTATCATTATTCCAGATTTTCTGACCCAATAGTACTTGTGAATCCTGAAGGAATCCCTAAAAACAAGAAAATCAAGAGTATTTAATTTGTTATTATAGAACAGCTATTTTTAATAGCTCATACCAATACAAAATCTCATAGCAAAAACAAAATTCATTCGCTTTACTTTAGGTATCACTAGAGAGCCTATAGAGGTCATCAGGTTAAAAAACCAGAATTTAGTTTGATAAAATATTGCTTGCAGTTCATTGACCCAAAGAACAGGACAGCAAGTTTACTAAACCCTAATATGTGCCAACGGGAACAAAGGAAAAGAAAAATAGGACTTTTCAGGAAACGATTACTTACCATGAGCCATGATAGCCAGTCAAGAAATTTGCAGGGGCAAAGGGGAGGGAAAGTGTCTGTTCTTCCTAAGGCCTAAACATATTTCAAGTAAGATATCATTTATAGCAAAGAAAATTAACTTTGATACCTTATTCAGCTTATCTTCCAAAGTTCTCACAAAATTTGAAATAAGAAAACCAGGTTCTCAGTTGTATTCTCTGGCTTTTGGTAGGAAATTTTAAGCAGAATAAACAAAATTGGCGGAATGTAGTTCCATATAGTGTATCTAATTGGAGTGTCCTATATTCTTTTGAGTATGAAGTGGAGACTTCTGCTCCAAAAGATAACCCCAATTCTGACATACATAGCTCATAAAAGTGAGATTCCAATATTTCTGAGTGTGGGTTGCTTTAAGAACTTCACGTAAAAAATGAAATGACTGCTTAAGCTTTTCACTTTGAAAAGAATATAAGAAGTTACAGAACCACACAATGACAGTTGTGCAATTTATTATGTGTCAAATGTTGTATAAGGTTGTAGCTACAAAATAAAAGATAGCCCTTACCTTCAAGAAGCAGAATTGAAATAAAGGAGGTCAAAGGTCAGCCACAAAGCAGAGTGATATGTGCTATGACAGGAGACTAAGAAAGCTACACAGGCTGGGAACAATGGCTCACAGCTATATCCCAGAACTTTAAGAAGCTGAGACCAGAGGATTTCTTGAGACCAGGAGTTTGAGACCAGCCTGGGCAACATAGCAAGACCCCATCCTACAAAAAAAAAAAATACAAAAATTAGTTAAATGTGGTGGTGCATGCCTGTAGTCCTAGCTATACAGGTGGCTGAGGTGGGAGGATGGTTTGAGCTCAAGAGATTAAGGCTGCAGTGGGCTGTGATTGTGCCACTGCACTCCAGCATGGGTAGCAGGACAAGACTGTCTCTTAAAAAAAAAAAGCAACATAGACGGTCAGGAGAAATGTTAGGGAAAATTTCCCAAAGATGACACTGTTGAGCAGAATCTCGAAATACAAGTAAATTTTGGGCAGGTAGACCGGAGGGAAAATAGAGAGGGAATATTAGATGCAAAAGCATAAAATCAAGAAAAGGCAGGATCAGTCCCTGAGTACAGCAGAAGTGGAAGGCACAAGGAGAGAATGACAACTGATGTGGCTCAAAGGTTAGTTAAGGATTCGCTCATAAAAAGCCTTGCACATCTTTCAGTGAATTTGGAATTTATCAATTTTGCCCCAAATGGATGGAATGGAGAGAACTGTTTTTAAGAAAACATCATAATCAAGTTTCTGTTTTAGAAAAATTATAAGTTTTCAACCCCAGTAAAGGTGATAGATGTTAAAGAGGTTAGCAGGGCCAGAGGATGGAGTGGAATGATTTCCAGAGAGTCTAGGAAATGTAATCAAACAATAGGACTTGGTGAGAGAAAGGGAAAAATGGGAGATGAATGGTGCTATGGTTTGGCTATGTTCCTACTCAACTCTCACGCTGAATTATAATAATCCCTATATGTCAAGGGCAGGGCCAGATGAGGATAATTGAATCATGTGTGTGATTTTCCCCCCATCCCCTGGCCCCACCACTGTTTTTCATGGTCATGGATAAGTCTCACAAGACCTGATGGTTTTATAAATGGGAGTTCCCCTACACGTTTCTCTTGCCTGCCACCATGTAAGACGTGCCTTTGCTCCTCTTTCACCTTCTGCCATGATTGTGAGGTCTCCTCTGCCATGTTAAATTGTGAGTCCATTAAACCTCTTTTTCTTTATAAATTACCCAGTCTCTGGTAAGTCTTTATTAGCAGCATGAGAACAGACTAATACAAATGAGTAAAGTGATAACATTAACAAAGGCAAGAAATGCAGGAAGAAGGATAGATTCAGGGTAGGAATTAGGGAGATAATTTGTTCAGTTTTGGACATAGCAAATGTGATATGCTAATGGAGCTTCTAAAGTGAGTTTGCATGAGCAAAAAGATATATGGGACTGGAGATTAGGGAAAAGCTCTGCAGTTGAGATGAAAATTTGAGTCAGTCTTGGGGTATAGAAGAGTTCATCTTCAGAGAATGTAAAACAAAGAAGACAGAGAAATACCTACATTTAAGGTTAGAAAAAAAGAGACAGACTGGAAAGAAAGTTCAATTTTTCCGATCCTATGAAGAGGTGGTATATTAAAAAAAAAAAAAAAAGGCAAATGAAAACACAGATAAATTATCCACGTCAAGTCGAGATAATTTTAAAACCTTATCTCATACTTGAGAGATGTTAAATGTGTAACAGTTGGTTGATCTTTAAAACTGAACTTCATTAGATCTGGCCTAAGGGGCTCTAGTGAAAAATGAAAAGAGAACCTTGGCAGAGAGAGTAGTGATGGCCAGGCCTTAAAGATCCTAAGGCTTAGGACTCAGGGCACTTTCAGAATAATAGGGCAGCAACCTCATCTAAGGGGTTCCATCCAGGAAGATAAGAACAGGCAAAATGTTGGGGTCTCCGAGGAAAGTAGTTTCCAGTTGATTAACCACAACCTCATCCCCTCTAACTGTAGCTCGACAAAAGGTAGATATTCATCAACCTCTGTTTACCTCCTTTCTGTTCCTGAGACAACTACCAAAAATCCACTTCCTCAGGGCTATCTAGTAATATTCACTTTTTCTGTAGCTAGAGGTAGGCTAAATTAGGAAACTGAGAAGGACTGAGCTGGTCTCCCTGAGATAATTTGACAGAATGTGAAAAAAGAGTTCAGAGAATGCACAGAATAGAAGCATATGACAGAACTAGATTCTTCCACAATAGTGATAGTTTCCCCAAAACATGTTATGTCAGAAATCGTATTTCTGGCTAGGGTGGAAATTGAAGAGAAGGATACAATTAATAAGGCAGACAGAAAAGAATTCTTTTTTAGGAATAAATCATAGGAATCAATAATAAACTAGAGGAATTCTTCATTAGCAAGACAGTAATCCTATCATTGCAAGTGCATGTGTATCTATGCAAGGACCCACTCAATTAGTAGGTTTTAGTTTGGAATGCTTCTAATAGAGGAGTCAAGGAAATCTCATGAAATACATGGACAGCATCTCTCTTATTCATGGCTGTTTTCCTGGCACCATACCACAACTCTGGTAACATAGTAGGCATCCAGAAAACCTGTCAACTGGAAAAAGGAAGAAGGAGGACCAAGATTTCAGCAGAATCAACAACAAAAACAATACTTAACTGGTGTTAAATGTTGACTAGGTCCCTGGTATTAAATAACATTTAATACATAAGTGCTGACTCTCCCAGCAATATTGTGAAGTATTATTCTTTTTCTTTTTTTTTTTTTTGTAGAGATGAGGTCTCGCTATGCTGCCCAGGTTGATCTTGAACTCCCAAACTCAAGGGATCCTCCTGCTTCAGCCTCCCAAAGTGCTGGGATTACAGGTATGAGCTACTACACCTCACCCTTGTTATTCCAATTTTACTGACAGATATGGAGAGTCAAAGAGATTAAGTGGCTTGGCCAAACCAGTTCAGTTTAAGACCAGCATTTTTTCTAATTGTGTTCAAACTCAGGTTCAGTGTAAAATCCTGAGCTTGTAACTAAAATTATCTAAAATAAAGTGTTTAAGAGTCAAGAACTGAAATCCTAAATATAAGGTAATAAGGAAGAAAACTGGTGAAAATGATAGAAACTACCAGTAGCTTCCTGTTGTTAGGTAATGTTTTATAGATAAATGATTTTTAAAAACTGTTCAAAGCATCTTTTTAGAAATAAAGATTGACAGTAAGATTGTAGATCTTAAAATGGAAGATTAGGAGGTTGAGAACCTTACAGAGGCAGAGTCTAGAAATAGGAAGATGATGCTTTCATCTTTTCAGACTATTTCTGAAGAGATTAATCATCTCTTATCAACCCTGATCACTTAAAATTCCAACACTGATGGGATTTTTCATTATCACTTCTCTGTACTTTGCTGTTAATGTGAAGTATTAGGCTTCCATTAATGCTGAATGACACTCAACATTAAGCATCTCCATCAGTTATCTTCAATTATGAGTATACATTAGTGGAAAGCTCTTAAAAAATAAAGTGCCTTAAGCTTTACCTCTGATTTAATTGGTGTAGGGGCAGGGTGTATACTCTGCTTTTGTTGTTACTTTAAGCTCTCCAGATAATTCTAAGAAGCAGCAAGGGTTAAGAATTACTGATCTAGAACACAAGATTTTGGGCAAATCAAAACTAGCATCTGATAAGGGTGGTATCTGTCCAAAGGCAACCACATTACTAATTTCTAATACTACGAAGACAGGTGTTTCAAAATAGATTCCTGATGTAAATGAATAGAAGTTATTTAGAAATGGAGAGATAAGATAAAATCCAAAGCAAGAAAGACTCGCAGTTTTCCAAAAAGACTCAAGGACTTATGCTGATATAAATGAGGCACTGAGGTTTTATTGCAAATTATTATTCTGTCAAATCATGTTATAAATATTACATTCCAATCATAAAAATGGATAATTGAGACCTGAACAATAAAGGACATAAGCCAAAAGATACACAATAAATGAATGAGTGAAATGAAACCAGGATTCTGAATTCCTTTTTCTGGGGATAATGCCATGTTCCTTGTCAGTACTACCTGCCAGATTTGAAGACCTATGTAAAGACCTCATGAAACAAAACAAATCTCTTCTACAGTCAACTTCCAGTAGGACTCAGAAGTTTGAGAAATTATAAGAAAAAAATCAGCACAACAGCAAACTCAGGAAATAACATGTCATATTTGCACACTGGAAATGATTAGCAGATAAAGGATTTGTTCTTCTTGTACTCTTTCTAAAACCTTTAAACACACCTATCCAAGATGGCTATTTGCTAATTACCAAATATTAGATTCACAGAGGAAGAGAAGTCAAAAATCATAAAATAGTTTTTAAAAACTAAAAAAAAAAATTCTAAATTCTTATGAATTTCTAAGAGTAAAATTCAGAGGCCTGGTTTTAAAAATTAATTAATCTGTATCCTCATATATATGTAGACATTGTAAAAAGTCATTAATAAAAGTGTCCATAAAGTGAAAAGCTAAAGCAATATACACAATTTTAACTGGCTGTGATACTCACTGTGTTAAAATTGATGGATTATTTTCAGGGGTAAAAATATGCTTCCATCTGAAATCTTACAAATTTAAAATAATATAAAATGTGGTGGTTTTCAGCTATCTAGACTACAGCTTCTCAAACTTTAAAGTGACTATGAATCACCTGGTTATCTTTTTCAAATGCAAATTGGGAAGGGAAGATATCAAGGTAAGATCCATCATGATTGTCCCAGGTGGAGAAGCACAGGTTGCAGAAATATTAGATTTTCATTTAACCTAAAAATTCCAACTGAAACAATTTTCTAAAGTAGTGAAAAGCAGAACAGTATAATTTTACATGAAAGTAACATTTAATGAAATAAGAAGATAGTGGTTCCTTTCACTTCTTATTTCTGTGTTTGTGACAATAAACAGCTCCAAAGGTTTAAAGTCTGGTTCCTGATGAATTTAATTGTCATGACGTCTAATTTGGTAATATAAAACTTGCTTACCACTGAATTAAAGCACATTGTAAAGAGTTAGGGGTAACCACGCTAAGCAGAAAAAATACAAAATTACATCCCAATATCCTAGTATAAATTATAGATAATAAACCTTTAAGTGCTTGGGTAGAAAGTTTTTTTATATGCCCCTCATCTACTGGTTAAAGTGTTAGGGAACAGAGAAGTGGTAGAATATCATTTCTGCTTGCATTTATTGGTGGAATCAAATCTCATGGTGTTTTGCTGCTATAGTTTGTTAGTTTTGATTATGTTTAAGTTCATGTTCACATCTTTGGCAGCATTTCTTCTGAGCAGTAAGTGACCTGTGGATGTATGAAAAGAAACAAACACTGATGCAAAGCAAGCTGCATAGACAGCCACATTCTGCCTGAGAGAGGGCAGTAGTGGACATACTTCAAAGATCTCAGCTAAAGGCAAAGTAGAGTTACTCTGAGTGATAGAGCAATGCCACCAGTGGATAACTAAACTACGTTCAACTGTTATAAACAAAGAACAGCTTTCTAAAAGATATCTGCAGGTTATGAGACAAAAAGCTGAGTGACAGAGTTAACCATCAGCAACTGTAAGGTACAGGTTTCAATACTGAGGAGGACAGGATCAGACATCCAGCTTCTCAGCTATGCCTGGTCAGATAAACAGCTCTCTTATTGTCATCTCTGAATGTGAAAGGTTGCTGATAGAATCCTGATGTGTGAGCTAGCCAACTCTACCTTGACAGTTTGACACAAACAAGTAATTATGATACTACATTACTTGTCAAGGGAGTCACAAACTCAGGGGCTCACATGCTCTTTCCTGCCACATCTGCACCTGTGAATGACTTTTATATTACATATGAATGATACACATTGATTATTTATGGGCATGCTACAGAGTAGAGGAATTATGAGAAGTAATTTAGGTGGATCCAGAGATTATTCATGTAACTGTTATCCCCCCACCCCACCGCCCCCAGGCAGAGGCACTGCATTTTTAAATATCTGTCCATTGATTTACCTTGTAAACATAGTTGGTAGCTTTTGGATTAGTAAGGAGATAGAAACCACACAATAATTTGAAAAGAAAGAGTTTAATACAATCTAGTATTAAGAGAAGACTGAAGTAAGAGGGAATTGCCTAGTGGGAGTTAAGGAGAATTCTAAAGAATACAGGAGTTGTGTATACAGTATAAGAGGCAAACACTCCCACTAGGGCTGAAATAAGCATTCAGGGAGAACAGTCCTCTCACCAGGGCTGAGTCCAGAAATGTCTATGGAGATGTCCTAGCTTTGACTACCTGGAAGAAAAGTCACAGAAGTACTTCATTCATGGGACTTACCAGAAATCTGCTCCTGAAGTTCCAGAAAAGGCCGTTCACATCTGGGGGTAAAACCCTAGAACCAGCTAGGTGCTGAGGAAAACAGCTGGCTGCTAATGGAATCTGGAATCACAGAGGTTGTCCCCTGCAGGAGTTTAGTCCACGTTCATGTGCCACCCAGACAACAATGGCTCTGGGCTGGCTGCCTGGGACAAAGGTTGGGCAGCCAGCTCCCTAGACACCCATTCCTGTGCAGCCCCCAGTTGGCATGTATAGATCTGAGGAGAGAGTTTCGGGAGCAGTGACTTGGATGACAGAGCAGGTCTATGGTGTCTGTGGAGCAAGGGTACACCACTGTTGCCCAAATCAAGCTCTAAAGAAAGTGCAGTGTTCGGGGGACACCAACTCTAGAGAAAGCTATGTTCTGCAGGTACCTAGTACTGGAGAAAATCATATTGGGGAGTGAGCAGTGGAGGAAAACTGTGCTCAGAACTGTGCTCAGAAGGAGCTTAGCCAGGGAGCATCGCAGAAACCGGAAAGAGAAGCCTCAGCCACTTCAGTGTCCCTCTAGTACCCTCTACTGGCAAGGCTTAACATTACATGAATCAGCAAAAAAATATATTTACAAGGCCCAGCTCTATTATTACAGGACAGGCTAATACAGTAAATTTGGAACTAAGAGACAATAAACTGATAAGTGGCAAAGGCTACACTTTTGACTACTCAGCTTCCACATGCACCACTCTCCCACACACTTAAACTCCTGTACAATAACAGCACAATTCTATATTTCCGCTAACAAAGTCTAAGTGTCCTTCTTTATAAGTGAAGAGTTTTATCTCTTCAAAAATGAGAGACATAGAGTCCCAACACCCATTGTAACCATTGCTATGACTCTGATTTACTCCTTAAATTCTGTCAGTCTCACTAAATATTCTGTTACCTAAAGACTAAATTGTAAATTTGATCTCCAACAGCTTCTATTTAAATTTTTTTAATGAAAATGAGAGAAGAAAATTGTTAATATATACAAATAAACACTTAAATATAAGAGGCAAGGAAAGAAATGTGCATTGAACCCAGAAAAGCTGATTGAAAAAAATTTTAAAACAAAAAAATGTGCAAACCTACAATAATCCTCACCTATTTAATTGGCTGTGAGGCCATAATGAATATGTATGACTTCTTTCTTACACTACCTACTACTCTGTATTCACCCTGCCATTAAGCATTCTAGGAGTCCACAGATGTTGGTGATGTCAAGGAAGGGCAAATCTATATCCAGAATATTTGTCTATTCTAGTGAATAGACAATTAAGGAAGAAATCCAGTGTAATGAACCTGCCACCCAGAGGCTGGCTGATCCCCACAGGGGTTCAGTGCTAGTCTTTGCAGATTAAGAACACAGCAGCAGTGCCATCCCAGTCAACTTTAGAAAGGGGAAGCCATGTTGCTGAGCCCAGGCATACACAGCTCCAGTCTTGCCACCAAGAGTCCCTGTTCATGGGCCCATTGGGCAAACACTGAGACAGCTGAAGAGAGAGGCTGGGTGACACCCATAATGTGTCATTTTGTCCAGTTGATTATTAAGAGCCTCCTCTGCAATGGATGTGCTTTTGCGGACACTCAGATGAAATACAAATTTTTTCGAGGTCTTTTCATATTGGAAGGTTTATTCACATACCTCTTCCTCAAGCTAACTGCCTCATCACCGATCTTCCAATCCTGTTCCTTCCAAGGTTCTGACCATAGAAACCATTAACAACTACCCATCGACAACCAATATAGATCTGTACTTCCAGGTATGTCTCATTCCCAACATAGTGGACAACCATATTTACTGTTCAAATCTATGCCTACAGGAAGAATTTTCCTCATCCAGTATCCTTCAGAATTACTCATGGGTAGGGCTATCGTGCTATACAGGTCTACTCTTGGGTAATACTAGTGTTTTGTTCAGATTCATCTGTAAATCAGGTTAGAGGTTTTGCTTTTTTTCCTTCTAACAACTTGACTAAGGGAATCACCAAGAAGTTACAGGCATAAGTTGAAGGAGACGAGGCAATGCCATTGGAGTTAGTACCAAAGAAGTCTGAGTCCCCGGTTCATGCAACTTCTCTATACTATCCAGATCTGCTCTGGTTCTGTCTCATGTACTATTTCCACTCAATGATATACTGCTGATGTACATAGCCAAGCTTATGGCAAGATGGGTTAGATTTTACCCAGATAATGATGGGAAACTTGGTCCACATGATAACCTGACACTCCATAATACAAATTGTATTTGGTGGATAAGGGCTTACTGCCACTTGATTTTTGCTACTATGGGATTTCATCATCTCCAGTGAAATCAGAGAGCCAATTTCAATGGTCTGCAAAGGAGAGCAGGCACAGATTTTTCATGGATGCAGGGAATCCCTTCACTAATGTACTTCTTAATACTTTAGTGAAAAGAGTGTCCTACTGTGCCTTTTTATGGAATGTATTTGGAGGATGGACAGGTTGCACTCAATTAATTCAACCAAATGTTCATTTTTGAATGAGTCCAAACACATACAAATAGTAGGCTATTTCTCTCTATTCATTCTTCCCTTGAGACCCCAAGAATATTAAGGAATAGGGAGTAAAGGAATAAGAAAGATTGCTTGCTCAATTATTATCATTTTGCATTCACCTTTCCACAGTTTTACCAATGCTTATGTGATGGATACTCATCTTCCACCTCTCCACCTCTCAGCTTCCATTATTCTCTAGAAAATTGTCAGCAAACTTTTTGTAAAGGACTGTTGTAAATATATATATTTTTTGCTTTCCTGGCCATATGGTCTCTACTGCAACTACTCAATTCTGTTGTAGTATAAAAAAGACGATTTGTAAATGAATGAGCATAGCTGCATTCCAGTTAAACTTTGTTTTCAAAAGCAGGTAGTGGATCAAATTTGGTCTCAGGACTGTAGTTTGCTAACCCCTGCTCTAGAAATTCTAAAAGATTTCAATCTCAATATTTGTAAGTCTCCCCATATTTACCCCTTCTCCATTAGCTGGCACCTCCTCAGATGTAAAACAGAATTCAAGTCTTCCATAACATCATTTTTTATTATATATAAAATCTGTGTTTACCTTTAAGATTAGTCTGTATATGTACCTAATTTGAAGCCAACAATATCCCTCCACTTCTTCAGCTACCATCTGAAATTTCTGCATTATCCACTCTTCATGGTTAAGGTACACAAAAAGCTCCTTTAATATAAAAGTTTGGGTTGGAAATAAACCAGTCTTAGCCTAAAGTTTAATTCTTCTATCAACAGCTGGCTTCAAGTAGGGTAATTCTACCCAGAATCATGCAAAGTCAATTACCATATACAGTGAGGCCTACTAAACACATACTGAATGCCAACCTCCAAATTAGGGGGGGGCGGGAGGTGGTTCTTAATTCCTCAGAAATTATACTTAATTCTTTAGGCAAAGGGAGAGGCCCTGATGAGTTTTAAGCAAGGTGATGACGTAATGAGAACTAAAATTTAGAATAATTATCCTTGAAGTTGTGCTGAATATGGAATTCTGGGGAGCCTAGAAAAACCAGATAGGAGGCTAGAGGCAATTAGGATACGCTTAAAAGTAATCCAGGCAAGAGATAAGTAGAAGGGGTGTGGAAGCTCGGAAAAGATTTGGGAGGTAGAGTTAGCTGAACTCAGCAAATGAGTCAATGTAGAGGCTACGGAGGTTAAGTTGTGGTGGGCGTTAAGGATGTGTTCTGGACTTGTTGAAAGGTGCTAGCTCGCTAGGTGCTTTAATCACAGCTACTTGGGAGGCTGAGGCAAGAGGATTGCTTGAGCAATTGCTTGAATTCAAGACCAGCCTGGGAAACAAAGCAAGACTCCATCTCAATAAAGAAAGGTGCTGGCTAATGGAGTGCTCTCTGTTCTGCATTATCTTCAGTGGTAGATCTAAAACTCAAAAATATGAGACAAGAGGCCAGTGAAACTAACAGAGGCAATGACAGAGGGTAAGGAGTACAAAAAGGAGATTGAAGTCACAACAGAAAAGTTTTATCCAGTTCAAAATGTTGGGTCACATCTGAAAAAACACAGGTCATGTTCAAAAAGCTCAAAGGAAACAATAATTTATATTAGAAACCTTGTCTGCATTATTAATTGTCCTCTAGAAATGAGCCTACTCTGCCATGAAGTATTTACTATCCGGTGTTTTTCCCCTTTCCCCTTATCTCATTTGACTTAGAATTATCACACTTGCAGGGCTGCTTACTACTCTATTCTCTATCAAAATATCAATCACATGTGGGGATGACGTCTAGAAATTCCATAGACATGCTAATACACCAGTGAAGTGGCACACCTATAATTTGCACATTAAAACATTGTTCTAATATCAAAGGGTTGAAACAACCTAGAACTCTACCAGTAGGGAAAGAGATAAATTATGATAAATTAATATGATTAAATATTAGCAAAGTAAAAAACAAAATTAATTTATATGCTCATATGAAATGATCCCCACGAGATAGTTAAATGAGAACAAGCAAAAATTATTTGCATTTTAAAAGAAAAAAAAATACATTTAAAAAATATATTTTTAAAAAATAGCATCAGTTACCTCTAGAGAAGAAAACTGGTGTCAGAGGGCAACTGTGAAAGGAAGATTTATCATATACCCTTCCTAACTTTTGAAAATTGTGAACTTCAAACAATTGGAGTTCACAAACAACTGCAACTACAAATACATTTTTAAGAATTAAATAGAAAAATGTGTGAAGGTAGAATAAAGAGTTTTAGACATGTAATATCTCAAATTTATTAATTCTATGCACCATTTTTCAGGAAGCTCGTAGTGGATACGTTTCTTCCAAACGAGGGTGTGAATAAAAAACAAAAGTCATAGTATCTAAGGAATAGAGGCTCTATCAGAGATAGCTGCAAAAAGAAATTCCAAACCACCACCATGGAACAGATCTAGAGAGCGACAGTCCAAATGGGGCAAGAGGACAAGATGATTCTCCAGTAAGGGACCGACAAGTCTGTTATGTTAGATTACATGGAAAACCAAGTGGAAAAGACGTTAGAATATATAGAAATTGTACTCCAGTTGATATATAGAGATACTAAGCCAAGTGTCTTCTTAAATGAGCTCATTATTACTTCTACAAGTAAGGAATCCTACTTATAATATGCTTGCTTGACTCAGTAGTAAACAGTATCTATATAATGATTATAAATAAACATTAAAATGCAAACAAAACAATGTGAGAATTATATTGGGAGGTCAAGGAGGAAGCGTAGAGGTGGCTGTGTATGAAAGAGCAGAATATTTATCTACCATAATGGGAAGTCAGTTGATACTGCCAAATATTGATAGATTAAGAAACAGCAGTATAAGCATATTGTTTGAAAAGGTAAGTGCTGGAAGAAACATTTAAATAAATGAAAGTAGTAGCTTTTAGGCAACAGGACTAGGGAGATGATAAAGAAGGGGCAGAGTTGACTGGATTTTTATTGTTGGAAATCTCTTAACAACCCTATTTAATTTTATTTACATGTAAGTAGGATAAATGTATAGTCATGTCTTGGTATCTGCAGGGGATTCGTTCCCCTAAAACTCTTGTAGATATCAGAATCTGCAGATACTCAAGTTGCTTCTATAAAATGATGTAGCATTTGCATTTAACCTTTGCACATCATCTAATTACATTAAATCATCTCTAGATTGCTTGTAACACCTAATACTTTTTTATCTATTTTCAATCTAAGGTCGTTTGAATCTATAGACACAGAACTCATGGAAACAGAAGGCAGACTGTGCAGGATTTGGAATTGTACTGCTTGGATTTGAGTCTTGGCTCTGATCTTTCACTAACCTTGTAAATAGAGGTAAGGTACTTAATCTCTCAATTTTCCTATCTTTAAAATAGGGAGGAAAATAGTATGCACCTCATAGGGTTGCTTTGAAGTTTAAATAAGTTACCTCATGTAAATTGTTTAAAATATGCCTGCCATGTAACTGTTCAATAGTAAAACAGTAAATAAAGACCAATACTTACTATGAGAATATAAACCATTATAACTTGATAAAAATATAAAGGTATTAATAACTAAAATCTATTTTTAAAAATATGAGCCATATATTGTCTGCCCCCTTTGTGGGGAATCTTTTATTTTTATATGTTAATGCTCCCAGGTACTACATAGGACTTTATTTCTTTAGGCTACAGTCTTCACTCTAACCCATAGTTAGAGGGAAGGATGTGGTGAGATTGTTGAAAAATTCCATGTTATAGTTAGTGCTGAAAAAGTGGGAGCTCAACCGGGAATTTGGAGACTGAATGTTAGGTAGTTAGGTCAAGAAGGGAGGAAAGGGAAGTAGTCTCCCCTCCAGGCAGAGAAGACCACTCGCAAAGACCTAGAGGCAGGAGGAACATGACAATATAAAAAGATTGGTGGAGCTGGAACTATGATGAGTGTGCTGTGTGTTTGATGGGAGCCAAATCATGCCAGGCCTTTGGTCATGTTAAGGAGTTTGCCTCATCTTAAGGGCCATAAAGGGCTTTATCCAGGGTATAACATAACCACTTATTTTGAAAAGATCACTTTGGGTGCAGGGTGAGGAACCAACAAGCAAGAAGCCAGAGTGAGCTCAGACAGACAAGCAGGGAGGTCATAGCAAAAGTCCAGGTAAGAGATGATGATACAGATAGGAATGAATATAAGTAGATGGATTTGAGAAACATTTAGAAAGTAAAACTGACAGAACTTGGCATAGGACTAGCCAGAAAGAGATGAAAAGGAGGACTGCTGATTCCAAGAAATTTTTTGCCTTACTTTATTTTATTTGTTTGGGAGAGAGTTTTGGTCTAGTCTAACTCAATTATATTTTTTAAATAAAAGCCGCTCCCTTTAAGCTCCTCAACAATAGTAATATATTCAGTTGAGGAATACGTATAAGCAAAAGCTCCAAGACATTTCAATCACAAAGTTAACTTTTCACTTTTAAATGATAAAACCTCCAGATCTTGGAACAGAACCAAAAGGCCCCAAAATAAAATAGAATTCAAAATAATGAGATGGAGGTGACAGCAATCCAAATTAAATATGCTAAATAAGTCAGTGAAACAAGTTCCCTACTCCCCAGTCTCTTTGGTTACTTCCTATTGAAAAGGCAGATTGACTTATACTGCCTGCAGATGCGTCTCCCCTTTCTATGACACTTCTACTCCAAAACTTTTATTCCACAAAAGGCTTAATGGAAAGAGAAATTTTGCATGTTTTGCAAATAATCCAAAAGGGAAGTATGTGTGTGTATATACAGACAAGAGCAAAAGCAGACTATATTTATATTGTGTCAAGCAAATAACAGAAGTATACATAGGACACCTCACTCTGCTCAGGTATCTGTGGAGGTGTGGGTGAGGGGACACAGTTTCCCAAATGAGGCAAGACGTTCTTTGAGTCTTAAGAGCCATTAAGAGCTATAGTTAGAGGTAAAGGGAGAAAGAAAGGCACTCTCTGCAGTGGGAAATGCAAAAGAAAAGCACAAAGGAAAAACAAAAACAAAAGAACAAGAAATCTATCGCTGGGAAGTAAAATTTTGGCTTATGGAGTATCAATCCAGAGTTCAGCAAGGGTCAGATCCCATGAGGCCATTTTAAGGGCTATGGGTTCTATCCTGTAAGCAATGGAAAATTATTGAAGGATTTTAAGTGAGAGAGAGAATTTACATTTCTAAAAAGATCATCCTCATCCTCCAGCAGATGATGGACTTGAAGATGACAAGACTATCTGCTGAGATAACAGGTAGGAGGCAGCTATGGTAACCTAGTTAAGAGATGATAAGACCCTAAACTAGAGCAGTAAAAGTGAAAGAAGAATTTATGGCTGAGGGAAAGGCATAAAATGTTAAGTGGATTCAGTGTTCTCGTGGTTGCTGTCTTAGTCCATGCTATAACAAAATACCTTAGATTGGGTAATTGAAACAACATAAATATATCACTCACAGCCTGAAGGCGGGGAAGTCCAAGATCAAGGTGCTGGTAGACTCAAGGTCTGGTGACTGCCCAACCCTCATAGATGGCCTCCTGTGTGTCCTCGAATGGAGGAAGGGCAAAAGGCTAACAAGCTTTCTCAGTCCTCTTTTATAAGGACATTATCTTTTATAAAAACAAAGGAGGCCAGGGCCCTCATAACCTAATCACCCCACAAAGACTCTATTCCTAATAACAATACATTGGATTTGATTTCAACATGAATTTTGGAAAAACACAAACGTTCAAACCATAGCAGTTGTAGAAGCTAAGAAAAAGAGTTTAAAATTACCTCTGGATTTCTGGTATGGCACCTGGATAGTGGTACAAATCTATGATTCATTTCCCCAAATCACTAAAACCAAACATGTTTCAAAATTCAGAATTTGACAGCCTGTAGTCTCAGCTATTCGGAAGGATGAGACTTGAGCCCAGAAGTTCAAGGTCAGCCTGGGCAACATAATGAGACTTTGTCATATATTAAAAAAAAAAAAATTCAGAATCTTTTAGATGCTAGAAAGGTGATATGGTTTACATATCCAATGTAGGAGTGTACACCAGCAGGGTCTGGACAATATTATGTAATCAAACAGCACAATTTCTGCAGCGGGATATAATCCACTAAGTTGGATACACAATAGCCTTCTGACAGTTCACTCAGGCTTTGCTCCAATTAGGTTCAAGTTTTGCTAACAAATGAATTAAATTTTGTTTTGTTTTCAGAGGCTGATTTTGGCATTATAGGTAAGAAATGGTAAAATGAACCACTATCTATAGATAGAATACAGAAAGTGAGCAGGTTGTTTGTTCATTTGTTTGGTTTTTGATGAAATGAAAGTTCTGGTTTGAACATAAATAATCTCCAGTGATGAAGAAAAGTTAAAGATGTCCAGCAGGCAATCATATTGAGAAGAAAATTCATTTGGACAGTTTGAAGCTAAAACAATTATGCAAAAAGGTGTATTTGGGGGAATATTCTCTATTTAGTGCCAAAAATAAGAGCCCTACTCTGAGAATGACCCAAGAAAGTGTCATCTAATGGTCAGTAGTCTTTAAAGACCTAGAATTCGGAATCCTACTTTGCTTTGCAATAAGTGAATGTACTTTGGTCTCTTGCCATGGCTGGAATTGATTTAAATTCAGTGTTGCCCCTGAGTGTACATTAATTGTGTTAAATTTTACCCAAATTGCATAGTATGAATTTCTTTTGATACTAACTAGATGCATAACTGAACAGGTAATTGAAACAGGTAATTGAAAATACTTCCTTCCTTTTCAATAGGATTTTATACCTATAAAAGATCTACCATTCCAAATGTATTTTTACACTCCATGGACTAGAGAACTGAATACATGTGAAGATAATTCAGGCACTGATCATTTCCAAAATACTAAATATGATAATATTTTCCTTAGGAGAAAAATTTCTCCCACCAAGAATGTAAAGACAGATTAAAATTGAAAGTGTCTATGGAAGGCTTAATTATCCAATCAGAGCTTTTAAGACTACATTCCTACAAATTCATTTTAATCTCTCAATTTAGCCTTTTGGTGGGGGGGGTATAATTCCTATAATTTGTCTCATATACTTGTTTCATAATAAAAGAGAAAAGCATTAAATATTAACAGAATATAAACCAAATAATAAACTGGCTATGTTTTCTCTAATAAATTTTTCAGACTCCACCCAAAACTAACTCAGTCATAAAACTTTAAGAGTTTAGAATAGAGCTGGATAGAATGTTTTCTCTCTCAAAATTTCACTTTCTTACCATCAAAATCCCTTCAGAAAAATATTTCTAGTTTTTCCTGCTCCCAAATACACTACAGCATGATGAGAACCCATTTAACACAAAATAATGAAACAAGGTTTCATACACTTCCTAAGATTTGAAAGATTTAATCTACCACCAAGGTCCTGGAGCCTCAAGCTCTACAATAAATGTTTAATTAGGATTACAGTATAGTTTTTAAGAAATAGTTTATTTTCTTTTGTGTGAGTGGGTGTGTGCCTGTGTGTGTGTGTCTGCACATGCATGTATGAGACAGAGAGAAAGCAAGCTGGTAGAAAAATCAGCCTTTAAAAAAATGTAAATTCAACAGGATACTGCTATTTTCACATTGTAGGCTCTAGCACATTTGTGGCCATAAAGTAGTCTAATGTGTTTAGACCAATATTTTAAAAAACGAAATAATAAAGAGCATCCATGTTGTAAGGTTAAGCATTGTTTTATATTAATAAAATTTGTTTCATTTATATACACTCACACTAGAGTTTACTGAATTGAGGCATAAATTAGTTATTGAGGATTGCAGTAAAAAGGAAAAAAGAAGTTTAAAG
The DNA here is from genome assembly GCA_004027715.1 of Plecturocebus donacophilus. Taxonomy (NCBI): domain Eukaryota; kingdom Metazoa; phylum Chordata; class Mammalia; order Primates; family Pitheciidae; genus Plecturocebus; species Plecturocebus donacophilus. The sequence goes on along the minus strand of PVKP010003692.1, from coordinate 44,720 downwards.
AAACTTAGTGTTAAGGAAGTGTACTTGAAACCAAAAATCTGGAGTGCTGCAAATAGATGAAAGGCACTGGGTCACTGCCTTATAAAATATATTTTAAGCCAATATAATAAAAGGATCAGAAGACTATATAATGTTATCCACATTGACTTAAAAAATTAACTGGGGCTTGGAAATACCAAGAAGGAACTAAAAATCTCAATTGACATGGCATCATCAACATGCAAGCTATTCCATAATGAGAGGAGCATGATGTCTTCACTGGGTATTCTTAGTGAAGTAAGGCATCATTTGAACAGCAGAAATGAGGGTAAATCAGAGCTGAAGAAAGAACAATGGGCTATTCTATAATTACAAAGGCCTAACAAATTATATGAAAGAAAAAAGATAAATGTCTAATGATAAGTGAGAATTTGGGTGGTGAAAAGGAAGATATAGGAGTCATGAGTCAAGCCACTGGAATGACCATGCCATCTCTGGGTGAAATGAAATTAGAATACCTCTCTTCGCTTCAATTTTTCACAAATGGATGGGTTGACTATTGAATCTCCAAAGTGAGAAAGGGATCCCAAGAATGCTAGGGCTGGAAGACATTCCTGATTATTTTTAAGGCTTTGTTATCTCAATCTAGGAAAGTATTATTTTTCCTATTTAACAGATAGATTAAGTCACACTGTTACTGTAGCTAATGAAAACATGTTACATTTCTCACTAGAGGTGAAGAGGAAAGAAACTCTCATAACATCTGCCCAATAAGCAATGAAGATTAACACCCCAAATTCAAGGAACAAGTCCTATATTTAATATGAAAACAGTATTTAGCACATTTATTACTTGGTATGGAGACAAGATTAAGAGGTCGGGTGAGTCTTTTAATAAATGCAGAAAAGTCCTGGTTGAATTAATAATTATATCCTGTTATGTTGTGGTTGGCTTTTAGCTTTTCATTCAATCTTAAAAAGCAAAAAATAAAAATAAAATAAAATAAAATAAAGAAAGAAAACACCACTACATGTTGCACAAGGCATTTTAAGTTAAATGTGCAATTTAAAATATATTTTTAAAATGTTCAGAGATAGAACAAAGCAAATCTAGTGGAATTGTTATTTATTATTAGAAACTTCTACATACAAATGTTCGCTAAAGCAATATAAAAATAAAGATTCTTGGTACAAATTGCTCGGGAAGTTTAACATGTGCGCTAGACTTCAGATATTAAAAGTTACAAGAATCTTCAGATATTAAAAGTTACAAGAATCTAATTGCAGGTGTGACTTTGACATCATGCATTTTTGCCACAAACTCAAAGAATAATATGTACAATAAAAGAAGCAATAGATTTTCCCACAAGTGAAGATTTTCTAATTAAAATGCTGTTACTTTCATATTTTTTAACTATAGAATCTGAGTGCAAATGTCTTCATTATGTAGCATAACTTCTATAGCAAGTTATGTTAACTTACCAACGTTTTTCAAAAATCGGAAATATTGGTAAGTCCATGGGGTTCTTAAATAGAAATAGTTTCTTTGATGAGTTTGAAAGAGAAGGAAATAAAAGTCTAAGATAAGCGCCAGTTTCACCCTCAATTCTTAGGCTTCAGAAAAGCCTAATTAGGCAGGGAAAGGAATTTGGGCCTGGCACACCCAAGCTTAGACGTGGCAGGATCCTGAAACTGTTTTTTTTGAACCTTTGAGTCATATGCCACAGCCAAACCATAGCCTCGATGTACATACAGGTCCTTAAGTCAACACGTCCTCTGAGAGATGGTGTGTGGTTGGTGCGTGGCAGTTGGATTTCCTCCTGCCACGGAAGAAAAGAACTCTTCTCCATTGAACAGGAGAGTGGGCCCAGCTCTGGCTTGGAGAGCGCACCCGGAAAAGTGCAGATTCGAAACACAGAGAGAGGGGTGTCCGCGTCCCGGCCACAGAGCGCTTTCCAAACCACTCGGAAACCAGTTAAACGGCTCGGCGGCCGCGGTCTGCAGCCTAGAACTGTCTGGGGTCCCCGGCTGGGGAAGTTGCCTGGCTAAGCCATGCCCTTCGCCGTCGCGGGATGCCCTCTCGGGCAGAGGGGCAGGAGGAGACAGGCAACCTGCTAGCCGGAGGAGAAGCGTGCCCGCCTGGCGCCCGGCCCTCGCTCTCAGGGTCCCGAAGCTGCGACCCTCCCAAGGGCAAGTCCGGGGCCACCAGGACTTTGGTCCCGGTCCAGCTCCTCCGGGGCCGCCCCATAAGGAGTGGCGGGCGGCACCGTGGGCGAGAGGGGATGACCGGGCTTTCCCCGGGGCGCCACCTGCCACTTGGCCCGGAGCGCCTCTTTCGGGCTCTTTCCAGGGGCAACCGAAACTCTGCTCTCGAGACCGTCTCCGAACGGCCACCTGGACCGCACGTGAACCCCCGCGGCTGTCCTCCCGCCTGCTCTAACGCAGCCCAGGGGTACCGCGTCCCCCGCCGCCGGCCGCCGGCTTACCTGGCGGGTGGGCAGGGCAAGGCGGCGGGGAGCGGCGGCCGGGCGGGCGCTGGACGCGGGCCGGGCGCCAGGTGCAGGTGGCGGTGGCGGCGGCGGCGACTCCGGTTGCTGTCGCTACAGTTGCGGCTCAGTCGAGCTCCTCCCCCGCCGCCGCCTCCTGCCTTCCCGCGGGGCCTCCCGCGTCGCCTGGAGAGGCAGAACCGAGGCTCGGCTTCCTCTCGGAGTCTCCCAGGTGAGCTCCAGCCTGCGACGTCGGCAGGGGCGAGGCCCCGCTCCCGCGCCTGCGCGCCAGCCTCCCGCCCCGCCCCAGCCCTACCTGAGCGCTCCAGGTGGGAGCCGGGGACCGCGGGCGCGGGGCGGGGGCGCCGTCCTGGCCACGCCTGGCTGCCGCGCGGCTTCCCTCTGTTCGGTTGGCGAGGCTGCCGCTGCTGCGCGCGAGTCGTGGCTCCCGGCCGGTCTACAGTGGAGGAATCCTGCACCGACCTGGTGGCAGCGGTCACCAAGTAGCCCGGACACAGTCTGCTGGGTCGTTGAGGAACCAGAAGTTCTAGATTCCCCCCACACGCTTCCTCCCTTCCTCCTCGGTTCGCCAAAATGAAGGGGTGCGCTGCCTCCGAGGGCCACTTGGGGAGGGCAGCAACTGTTGGCTCATGTGGTTTCCTCGGGCAGGGTTCAGCAGCTTCTGTCACCAGTCAGGTTTCGTGAGCCTCCTTCCCGTGTAGTCTTGATTTCATCACTTGACTCACTTCAGCGCAGCTAGTGGTTTCCGTTTCTGTACGCGGGCGCTCTGGTAGGAGAGCCTCACGTCCAAAGGAGGAGTCTCCTTCCAAAGAAGAGCCTCTGGTATTTGGCAGAGCCTCTCCAATTTGGGGCGCACCTCCCCTTCTTGGGATGCTCTCAGAAGGCAAACCAATTCCCAGAGGAGAGGGGAAAACAGAGGCTACAGAGAGAACGCTTGCTGTCCCTGTTTGGAAAGAGATTGGGATTTCCTGGAGAGGGCTTCCTTCTACCGTAGGTTTGTTTGAAAGCTCAGCATCTATTCTGGAAAGGGACAACGCAGACTCTAGGAAGATGGTCGGTTTTGCTGTTGTTTTTAAGACAAAGAAAAATCGTTAAACAGTATTTGTTTCATTTATGACACAACTTTCTGTTTCAGCCTTCCTTTTGCTGCTGTGACAAACACTGACACACCCAAAACCCGGACTTAAAATGGCCTTTGTACCTTTCTATGAACTTATTTGGCTCTATCCCAAAGATATATAGGGATATAAATACAAAACTAGCTAAAAACTTTTTGGTGGAGTGTTTAATCATACAGCTGCAGGTTTTCCTATAAAGTTTAGCTGTGGCCTTCCTCTACACTTTGACATGTTCTTATGGTACTTATTTACTGTTTTATTAGTGCTAGGTGTGACCTAAAAATAAGGTTTAAAATACAGGTTAGTATAGAATCAACAAGTATAGCTTTAGTACTGGACTAGTCTAAGACATTGGTTTTAGCATCCATAGTACTATTTTATACTATGACACCTATGAGTTAGGTTTAAGACTTTAGTAACTTTGTTTGTTTTACGTGTTGTGCTTATTTTGCAAGCACCAAGGAACCTTCATGTATTTGCAACATTTTAATGTCAGTACCTACAAGCAATTGCCAAGCTCCCTCTCCCTCCAAAAACAAAAAATCAGAAGATACTTGTGTGTGTTGATGTACTAACTTGGTAATGTTTTTCCTTAGGGCTAGGTCCAGAACTGAAAATACTATCTCCTCAAATTCTCTTCTTCTTCTTCTCCTTCTCCTTCTTCTTTGTCCTGCAACCTGCTGCTTTCCTCTAACTGGACGTTAATGTTAGTCTTGGAAAATTTGTAAGGTATCCTAAATGTATAACTAAGAAACCTGTATCCTTTGTCATCCACCACCCATCTCTGAATGAAGCAGGAGCCAAAGATTGTCAGTTTTATGTTCCAGCAGGCAAAAAGCAACGCCTTTCACTGACAATTAGGACAGAGCAGGTGGATATAGAATAGCAAAATCTAGAATCCAAGGACTCAGATGCATTGATAGTGAGACTAGTAACATCAATAACAACTGAAAAGAGAAGCTAGGGCAGACCTATAAGAAGAGAGAGCAAGCAAAAATCCTGGATGAGAAGTGAAAAAAGAACAGAAGAAACATAAAAATGATCGGGAGTTACTAAAATTTGACTGTCGGTTTTACAATGGAGACAGACAATTTAAAGAAGGAAGCAGTATTTCAGAGTGTGGCATTACTTGTGCAGGTTGAGTGTCCCTTATTTGAAATGCTTGGGACAAGAAGTGTTTTGGAGCTAGGATTTTCTCAGATTTTAAAACATTTATGTGTGTGTGTCTGTGTGTATTAATATATATTGGATATGTATATATATATACATATATATATAATGAGATTTACATATATATATGTAATGAGATATCTTAGGGATGAGACCCAAGTCTAAACACAAAATTAATTTATGTTTTATAAATGCCTTATACACATAGCCTTAAGGTAATTTTATAAAACATTGTAAATAATTTTGTGCATGAAACAAACTTTGTGTAAAGTACTTATGTGTGAAATTTTCCATTTGTGTAATGTTGGTGCTCAAAAAGTTTTGAATTTTGGAACATTTCAGAATTTAGATCTGTGGATTAGGGATGCTCTAGCTGTACTATTTTATACAATATTACTTGTACTATTTCAGAGCATTCTGAAAGCAATTAATATTAAATTTTTCTATTTCACAATAAAATTAAAATGCTGCAGGCCCAAGAAAAAAAATTTTATACTGAAATGTTTAATGCCTCAAATATAACCAGATGCAGGCTTTTGAAAGTACCATCCTATTCAAAATTATGAAATAAAGAATGTCTTTTATAAGGGAAATTAGCATTTCATCATAAAATAAAACCCAGGAGTCTTTGTGTAGATATGGTTCTCAGAAATAAGCTAATTTGAATAGTATATGTTTGGCATATAATGACAGTTAAGATAGAAAATTGGACAGATTTTATACAAGAAGGAAATGAAACAAACATTCTCTTTCTCTCATACACATATACTGTTTCTACACACACACACACGCACAATTAGCCACAAAATGGTCATTTGTATAGATTTGAAACAATACTCACTCTTTAATAATTTCCATTAACATTTAAATTAATGCCAAGACCAGAACTTGGCACTTAATAGGTACCTAATATATATGTGTTAAATGAATAAATTGACCTGTCAAGTACCATAAAAAAATAAATATAGTATCTTCAGCAATTTATCGTTCTAAAAAATGGTTTTACCCAAAAGTTAGGAGAAAAAAATCAAGGCAGGTAAGAACACTAGCCTGGTAATCTGGACTACAAAGTTCTAAGAACAATAGCTACCGGCTTTCACATACCTGCATTTCAAAAGACACCACACAAAACAACTTACACTCCTACAAATTACATCTAGCTTAATTATTCTCTGCCACAAAACAAAATAATGGTACAAGGTGATCTCCAGGTTTCTTTACATTCTGATTCATATAAGCTCCATGCCAAGAGAGTTGTGCAAATAAATAAATAAGCAAAACCTTCTGGATATAGCAATAATAATTAATGGAAAACAAAGATAAAGAAACTGAAATTATTTAACTGAGATCAAAATTTTAATTCATAAAAATAATTATAATATATAATGTGATAAGTAAATGTGTACAATTGCTAAGCTCAACTTTAAACTATTTTAGTTTGTTTAATTGTTAGTTATACAACTTTGCTTTGAAACATACTCTAGAAACGGTTTTGCCTCATGAGGGAACTAGAGTTTTTAGTAAGGATCTCAAAGTCAGACTGAGAGATTTGGCTCAAAGACTGAACAGATTAGAATAATTTCTTCCCAAATAAGTAGAAGAGTTCAAATGTTATTGATTCAAGCAGAGGATAGAGGTGGTATCACAGTCAAGAACCATAAATATGTGAGTTTTAAAAAAAATAATGATTCAGCATCATTCTACATTGTGTTAAAATATTATAAGAGTTAAAACAGTGAAAATATAAATAGATTATTTTAGTATGAACTTTTTTGGACATTGTTTTTGTGTGATCCGCCCCCCACCCCAACCCACAGAACCTCAGAATAATCATCTCAGATTTTCAAAGTGGTACACATACTATGAGAGCACATGTTGACTTAGATTACAACAAAACTATGTCTTGCTAATTGTGTATTCTTAGTACTTGGCACATAGTAGGTGCTCAATAAATATTTGATGAAATGTATTGAATAGAGTACATTGTTTCAAGCTTTTAAGCATTAGCATAAGAACAAAAAGAAATGTCATGCTGAGTCAGAATAATATTCAATCTAACTGGCTCTAAATTCTGACAGTGGCACCAAAGAATATTTTGTGGGAAACTACGGTGACAGTCTTGCATGATGTTGACCTCAGCAATGTACTCCGGGTATTCTTTACTCACTCTTTTCCTAAATTTATTTCTTTTTTCCTGTAAAATGGTTTTCTAAATTGAAAAGAAAATATTCATTATAGAAAAATCAGAAAATACACATAAATGAAAAGAAACTAGTTTTGAAATGCTCAGAATTCTTTATACCAAGATGAATCCGTGCTATCAGACCCTTTCTATCATATATCTTGCCAGATTTTTTTTATTGAAAAACTCAGCAGAGGGCCTGGCATGGAATGGGGAAAATAGAGGGGTACAGAGACAGGTTTGTAAAATAAAAACTAGATTATTCTGGGGACTCATTTTGTAGCCAGCATTTACTACTTAACATATAATTCTATGTCAATACATTTATTTTACAGCATTATTATTATTATTATTATTATTTTATTATTTGAGACAGAGTCTCACTCTATCACCCAAGCTGGAGTGCAGTGGCACAGCTTCGGCTCACTGCAACTTCTGCCTTCTGGTTCAAGCAATTCTCCTGCCTCAGCCTCCTGAGTAGTTTACAGCATTATTTTAATGGTTGCCTGATATCCCTTTGTCAGGATTTATTTAATCCATCACTTACTGTTGGACAATGAAGATTGCTCCCAAATTTTGATATTGCAAGCAGTGATGTAATAATCACCCTCTTCATCTGTTGAAACACTTATGATGACTTTATTCTAATTGACTTTTATTTTGTTTTTGTTTTTATTTTATATAGAGACAGGGTCTCACTATGTTTCCCAGGCTGCAAATGAATTCCTGGACTCAAGCAATCCTCCTATCTTGGCCTCCCAAAGTGCTGGGATTACATGCATAAACCACCAGGCCCAGCATATTTTTGTCTTTTGAGATAGGGTCTTGTTCTGTTGCCCAGGCTGGGGCACAATGGTGCAATCATAGCTCACTGCAGCCTCAACCTTCCAGGCTCAAGTGATCCTCCCACCTCAGCCTCCTGAGTAGCTGGGACTGTGTGACATCATGCCTATTTTTTTTCCTTTTTCTTTTTTTTTTTTTTTTTTAGAGATGAGGACTTACTTTGTTGCTCAGACTGTTCTCAAACTCCTAGACCTAAGCAATCCTCCCTCTTCTGCCTCCTGAAGTGCTGGGATTACAGGCAGGAGACACTGTGCTCAGCCCTGACTTTTATTAAGCCATCTTGTATTAACTATTGAGACTCTAAACCAAGACAATATCATAAGAGGCATCATATCACAAAAACAAGAGGTGGAATACATATTAACAATTTACCATTTTCTGTTGGTAAGAGAAATAATATTAATTCTAGCTACCAGACCGTCATACAAAGAACGCTTTTTTCAATGAAAACCTTATAATTTTAGAAATATAAAAATAGAATACCCCAATTATTAAAAAAAAAAGAACCTCAGATCTCTTATTTTCCTCTGATCATATCACATTCAGTTTCCCACTTGTGAAAATCTTTGTGTCTTCTAATATGATTTTCTTCCCCCTTTCCAATTGCCCTCCAGCCCAACTGAAGACCCTAGTCTCCCATGGAGTCTTGATATAATTTAGCTGTGTCCCCACCCAAATCTCTCCTTGAATTGTAATTATCTCCACATGTCAAGGGCAGGGCCAGGTGGAGATAATTGAATCATGGAGGTGGTTTCCCTCATACTGCTCTAGGGGTAGTGAATAAGTCTCATGAGATCTGATGGTTTCATAAATGGGAGTTCCCCTGCACAAGCTCTTCTTGTCTGCCACCATGTGAGGTGTGACTTTGTTCCTCATTCACCTTCTACCATGATTGTGAGGCTTCCCCAGCCATGTGGAACTGTGAGTCAATTAAACCTGTTTCCTTTATAAGTTCCCCAGTCTTGGGTATGTCTTTATTAGCAGCATAAGAACAGACTGATACAAGCCTCCTGGATCAGTTCAAACCACTTTGATATTTCTTAATTCCAATGCATTGGCATAAAGTAAATTTCCTTCCTCCCTTGGCCCTCATCTCCCTCCTAACTCCAGTAACACAAAGGGAGAGTTGCAAAGAGATGCTAGCTGGGTTTGATATACTTTGTTTCCAGATAAGTTATGATAATTTGTTAAGGCACTCAAGCCATAGAGGATGAGGATGCTCTTTTAGTGCATTAGGTTTGAGGTAATAATCCAAAAGAAATAGCATTATTGTAATTAAGTTAAAATGAGAAATAATTTTTCTGCATGTCAGAAGGGGAATTTTGAACAAAATTATACTTTTTCTGTATCTTTATGTATTTTACCTTTAATTTACCAGGAGAAAAGGCATTTGCTGCCCAAGGTAGAATCCCATCGCCATACTCCTTTCTAATCTCTACATCCAATCACAGAATCAGAATGTGCCAATTCTCCTTTCCCAAGTAAGTCAACAGACCCTAAGATCACATTCCTCTTCTCCTCTCTGCAAAGCTTTAGGGACAGGAATCCCTGACAGGCCCTGACATTTGGGGTTGCCTACAAAAAGTTAAGTCATTGCAAGAGAAGGAGGTTTGTTTCTATTGGAAGAGTTAATGGATAATATATAAAAAGGGAATGAGGATGGGGATATTGTAGTAGGGAAGGGGTAAAGGGCTTAGAAAATTACTTTTTTTAAGTGGGCAGGGGAAAAGTAGAAGGCAAAGAGGAAAAGGTCATTCATGTAGGACATCTTCTGAAGACCCAAGGAGAATCTTTGGGGGTACATTCCCCCCAAGATCTAAGGAAGTGGCTTCACTTTTTAGAATGTACAGAGAGCAGAGGAGCTAAACCAGAAGCAACATCCAGTTTCTTTGTCTCTCCTTCTCTTTCCACTGAAAACTCTGCAGATTTGGCATAACTACCTAAACTTTCTAGTAAAACTCACAGCCTTCATGAAGATCCAGTGTGTATTTGATTTGCAGAAAGCTGGTATTCAGCTGAGCCTCTACTGGCATAAATAGTGTCTTGTATGAATGAGAGAACGTCACTATTGGTCAGAGAGAAGCTCATGGGTACCTAGCTCGGCAAGTGAATGACCCCTTCTTCCTGGTAGAAGCAAATCTGCGTCAGGACATCCATTTGGCTGAATGGAACCTAGTCTACATTTCAGCCCTACTTTTACTTTTAAAGAATACCTTTTATGCAGGGCACAGCCTACACAATCTAGTGTCCAATCAGATATCAATCCCATCTCCTCATAGCTGTCTACTACCTTCAGATGACCAACAGGATGAACAAATGAAAAGGTTGCCTTTAGTTACAACTTTGCTCTTGCACTGGTGATGAATTGTAAAACACAGCTACAAATTTCTCCCTCTCCAGTAGGCACATCATTTTGGAATGTGTCTTGCTGCTTTTTTCATCAAGGGTAAAGTCCATTTCTTCACCTTTTAATCTAGAGTAGCTGTGCAACTTGCTTTGACCAATCAAATATGATGGAAGTGACATTGTGCGACATTCAGGTCTAGGTCTTAAAGAGATTTTTCACCTTCTGCTTTCACTTCCTTGGAATATTCCCTTGAGACTACCATGCCATGAAGAAGTCTGGGGTGGAAGGCCATGTGGAAGGAGGCTCAGCTTCCCAGATGCTCTAACTGAGCATAGCCCCCAGCCACCTGCCAGCTCAATGCAACCTGGTGATGGACCTAAAGCAAATACCAGCAGAAGAAGCACCTGGTCAACCCACAGAATCATGAGAGATATTAATTTGCTGTTGTCTTAAGTCAGTAAGTTTTGAAATAGTGTTTTATTTAACTGTTTCACCTAAGTCTGGTCTCTTAACATGAACATAAGCACCTTTTTTTTCTGCATTTGTACATCCTTTGTACTCTTCCTACTCACACAGAGAAAGCTTTTGATATGCAAAAGCTTGAATGTATTGGAATTTTAGAAGTGTAAGCCTTGAAGGACTCTGTAAAAAACTATGCCAACAACCATATATTTGAAGAATATGTTCTCAGTCTGAGCCAGTTTTCTATTTCTACCTCAAATCTTGATTATATTGGTGCAGAATGGAGAAAGGAGAAGAGAGTCCAGGGTAAGACGGTGGGACGGGGGGCGGGGGGGCGGGCATTGGCAATGTACCTGAGAAAAGCCCAGTAGCCTCTCGCCATGCTGGAATACCATATTGCACAACTACATGGACCACCATTCACATAGAGCAAGATGTTTAGTAATGAGTCTTGACTTTGGAAACCAGACTGGTGAGAGGACTCACAGCAAAAGTGAAGCTAGGCTCATGGGCCCTACCATGGAGATTGATAAGACCCGAGGGTTTTTCCTTGCCCAGTGTTAAGTAAGAATAGAAAACATTTTCAAAGAGAGTCCTGAGACAGACAGGCCTTAAGGAGTCCCGCAGCCCTCATGTGCCCCAGGAAATGCAGAGAACCCAAAAAAAGTTTTTCAGTGCAGACAAGAATTGTTTAGATCCACGTTTTTGTAATTTATTTTTTATTGGAAGAGAGGCACATCCATACATTTACTATTGCCTAAGGCTGCTTGACACTACAATAGCAGAGCTGAGTAGTTGTGACAGAGATCATATGGTGCACAGAGCCTAAAACGTTTACTATCTGGTCCTTTATTTTTAAAAGTCCTTATATTAGATGAAACACAACGAACTAGTAAAACTTAAACCTTGTGTAATAACACAAAACAAAAAGAAACCGTGTGGACCATAATCAAAGGGCCCATTGTATTCAGCCGCTGGAACCAGGATGTAGTGTCAGAACATGAAAGCCTGGATACCTGCAATAGCCTAATACCAATTTTCTCATACCAATGCATTCTACCACTCCCATCCCATACCTTATGCTAGGTAGGACCCATGCAGTATATCTGCATTCCTAGTGACACAGGAAAAGTCCCTGATTTTACTGAGATTTAGTTATTGCCACATGGTGTAACAGGGATTTGAGAGAGAAATTAACCTTGGGTAGAGACATAGGAATACGTGTTAGATTAAGTTTCTTATATACCTAATTCTATCTTCAGAACTGGCACCCACTATAAAGCCTTCCACAGTGATAAGCACAAAATCAATGTGAAGGAAATACCTGCAGAATGTTCTACCTCAGAAGGTTTCTCATTTGGTTTTTTACCTTAGAAAACTACACGATAGCATTTTAAAAATAGTTTTTCTATCATTTTCCTATCATTTTGCCATTTCTTGTAGGAAGCATGTTGTTCATAACTTATGTTTTATATAAGCTTTTTCTGATGATGATGATGTTTGTTAATTTTCATCTCCTTTATTTTGCCATTTCACGTAGGAAGCATGTTGTTCACAACTTATGTTTTATATAAGCTTTTTCTGATGATGATGGTTGTTAATTTTCATCTCCTTCCTTCACTGTAAGTTTTTCTATTCCCTGAGACAACTATTTCTCTCCCTTGTCCTAAACTCTAGGCATACAAGAGGTACATAGGAAAACATCTATGAAGTGTGTGGGAGGAGATAACAGGGCAGGGGTCCAGAGGTCTGTGGTTTATTGCACATAAAACCCTGGAAAGTGCTTTGGATGATAAGGAAGTAGCTTGTTGTCCTTTGCAGTGGCCTGACATTCTTACACTGAGAAAATCTTACTCCCCACTTTGAGCTGGGATGTGGGAACTGGGAGGATATTTACTGAGTATTAACTCTGTGCCAGGAATTATTCCTACATTATCTCATTTAGTCTCCAAAAAACCCTATGTAAACCTTCAGGTGAGGAAACCTCAGTGACAAGCTCCAAAATGCATGGCTAAAGAGCTGTAATGTAAAAGGAGGTGTGCCAGACTCAAAAACCCATGCTCTATATGCTATATCACTGAAGTTGTGAAATAATTTTACCTTGAATCCAAGGGTGAATGATATGTCATTGTTAGCTTGCCCTTTGGCATTCTTCAACAATTTCTACTTTTCCAGTTTCTGTTCCATTCACATAAGGGTCTAAGGGATTTTCATGTATAAATTTTACAAATTTTCAAATATAATAAAGCCAAAATTGTTCATTTCACTTCATATAGAGATTCCTTCAAATATAAGATTCTATGAAACAGAGTGTCATCCCAAAAAGCAAACACACTGACTGCTGAAATCAAAACATTAAGAAACACAGGAAACTAGATAACTCAGAGGAAAAAGGGATTACAAAATGGGATTGACACAATGCTTCACTTAACAATAGAAGCATTGTTTGTTCATTTGGGTACTTTATAACCTTAAATATAATGAAGTTTCTTTAAAAAATTGATTGTTACAATTTTGGTATAATTAAATAATAACTTGGTATGTGGTATTTTTATTTATTTATTTACTTATTTATTTTGAGACAGTTTCACTCTGTTGCTCAAGCTGGAGTGCAGTGGTGCGATCTTGACTCATGGCAACCTCTGCTTCCCAAGTAGCCAACATGACTGGCTAGTTTTTGTATTTTTAATATAGATGGAGTTTCTACTAAATGTTGCCCAGGCTGGTCTCAAACTCCTTACCTCAAGCAATCTGCCCTCCTCAGCCTCCCAAAGTGCTGGAATTACATGTGTGATCCTACCATACCTGGCTGTATGTGTTATTTTTAAAACAGAAAATGATCCAAAGTAATTCTTCATAATATTTAATAGTATAATTTGGTCTATTAAATTATAACTAGACAAAACAAATAAAATACTTCCAAATTGATACATTGATGTAAAAACAAGGTCTCTCTTTTAAGTCTCTCCATAAACATTAGTTGAGAGTGACTTTTGGACCAATAATTCTTAACTAAAGCAATTTCTTGACAGAATCAAAAATGTTAAATGAGAAGATACAATAAATTTAACTAATATCAAAAATAGAACTGTAAGTTTTATCATTTAATTGTATTGAAATACATACAAACCACTAGATGTGTGGAATTTCAGAGGCATTTAAGGAGTCATTCTAAAAGTATATGAAACCATTTCATGAAAAGGTCAACCAAAATAAGAAGAGAATCCTCATAAATAAAAGTATTTTATAATATCTCTGTTATAAAAGTTATTTCACAGTAACTTTTCATTTCTACATATTGTGAAATACAATAGACCTGAGACAGCCTGTCAGTTTGCTTAATGGAATTTGACTTTTTACAGCCTTACAGACCACAATAAACTGGACTTACCAGTTTTGCCATTTTATCTTTTTTTTAAACAGCAATTAAATGCTGCCATAATATCATAGAAATCAGGAAATAATGTTCTAGACCACACACAAATGGATGAGTTATGAAAGACTGAAGGATTATATTACTTTTAAAATATTTTGTTTTATACTATTTGAATCAAATATTGAGTAGCTTCAAAGGAACATTTACTAAATACATACAATATATGAGGAATCATAATACAATAAACAACTATGTAACTACCACTTACTTTAAAAAAATAGTATTATTGTATCTACCATGGAACCCTCTCAGGTCCTGTCCCCTCCTAATTTTGAATTTTGTGTTCAATCATTTTCTTGTTTTTCTTTAGAGTTTTGCTGCATATGCCTAAACAAAGTACTGATTAATTTCATACTTTTTACAGCTTTGTATATGAATGAAATGTATGTATATTATTTTGTTACTTGATATTTTTGCCCAAAATAAGGTAGATGAGATTCATATATGTTATTGCATATAGCTGTAATTAATTAATTTTGACACTGTATTATGTTAATCCATTCTGCTCTTGATGAACATTTGAAAAGTCTCCAGGTGCATATGCATGTGTGAGAGAGATTGCAAATAGTGCTGAGAACATTCTCATACTCTCCTTCTGGTTAAAGAGCATGTGAAAGAGCTTCTCTTGGAAAAGTAGTTAAGAGTGAAATTGCTGGGTGGTAGCAAATTTACCAGATAATACCAATTATTTTCCAAAGTGCTTATATAACACATCCTTATGGTTTTAATGGCATGCTTCTTTACTAGTTTATCACACACACACACACACACACACACACACACACACACGATATATAATCATTTGATTATATACATATATGTAACTTCTTTTCTGAAAATGATTTTATATAATAAAAATCTAAATAATAGTGTTAGTGCTGCCTTTTTAGAAAACCAAAAATTGTGAAAAATGTGGTTGATTGGGAATTTTTGTCATTTGTTGCCAGGAAACAAAATATTAAGGAAAAAATGAAAAGAATGTTTTAGTTGTGTCTTAACAGATGGAAAAGCAAATGTATTTATCTTTCATTTGCCTTCTATTACACTTCTGATGTCTTCATTTATAGGACTAAAATATTCATTCACTCTATTTTCAATCTTGGTCTTTGGTCTTCTAAAGAAGCCCAAGAGCTGACTGGTGACATTCAAAATAATGTGTTACACAAGAAACCAAATTTAGGGATAGACCATACTTCTTCACCTCTAACTCCCCAAAATCAGCAGAATTGGAATACTGAAAAAGAGTTTAAGATGTTTCTGTCTACTCTGTAACTCTTATTGTACATTTTTCCTCTTATAACAATTATCCACTTTAAGTTGAAGAGGATCCACTAACTGCCCAACTGAGTGTATTTCAAATGCTGTAAAAGTTCAGACTTGACTTAACGAAAATCTTCTGGGTACAATACTACCAGAAGCACATGCTTCTTATTTATACCTAATAAAGTTTCTTTAATCGGTGAAGGCCTATAAGAATGCAATGTTCCTTAAAAGAAACACATTGCAAAATTCCAGTAAATAATTTTCTTTATACTCTCTTTGTGTAAATATTCTACTTTTCAAAACTTCCCAATGTTATAAGAACTCCAAATTACGTGAATTAAAATCAAGCAAATGGTTTAACGATCTTAAAATGTTCCTGGAGTGGCACCCTCCCAGCTATTGCACTCTTCTGTTTTTAATGTGTGGGTCCCTGATGGTCTCTTGCATGAGAACCAGAAATCTATAAGACTATATCTTGCAGTTAAGATAAAGTGGCTTAGGTACTTCACTAATGTGTTCATTTTAGTGGTGCAATGCACTCACTAATACGCTTTATTAATACTAAGTAAGTAACCCAGTGTATGTATGAGCAATCATTGATATTAACCTAATGAGAAATTATTGGACACTAAGTACTATGATAAGAAACATATCACAGGTCTCTGTTGCAAATAAAATAGAGAACTGCAAAAATTTTCTGAGTTTTCTAACCAAAATATATTGGGCCCTAAATTATTTGGCTGTTGTTATTACTTTGTTGATGGGGAGATACTCAACACAGAGATGCTTTTCTAATCTGCAATCCAATATCACAAAGCATCCACCATTAAAATTAAAATCATACCTCAAATAATAATAGTATCAATGGAATATTAATGATTGCTTATTATATGTACCAACAATTTTACGTAATTTGTACAAAAGCTTTTTCAGGTAGGTAATATTACTATCATGTTGCAGATGAGGAGACTGAGTTTTAGAAGATATATGTGAATTACCCAAGACTACAAAGCTAGTGAGCAACACAGTGAGGATTCAGCTCGTGTGGGCTGATGTAGAAGCTATATGCTTACTACACCATGCAACTCTAAGATATGTCTTCCATTAGTACCTTTCTTCATAAATGTATGAACTCTGATGGTCCAAACATATACAAGCACAAGGTACATACACTCATGCCTGAATGAAATGCCTGCTGTGTACACTATGCCATGGGAAGTAAAGTAAGGACTCATTCACCCTGTCCCCAGGGAGCTTGCAATGTAGATGGGGGGAATAAGATATGAACAAAAATACATATAATCACAAGCAAAATATGTCAATAGCCATAAGAAACATATTCTGGCAATGCACAGAGCAAAGAACTCCTGTTGGCTAAGTGTGGAAAAAAAAGAGTCTTTATAAAGCAGGTAAAGTGAAACTTTTGGGGAGGAGTGAAGTGGATTATCAGGATTTTGCACAAAGCATGCTTTACAGACAAAAGTTTAAGGTATGTTGTAGGTATGACTTGTTTTATTCTGGTTGGGCTAGGACAGAGCATGCATGAAAAGTGCCTACAGACTGGGCACTCTTCATATTCTTTGATGAATTTGTACTAAATTATTAAACAATAGGGAATCATTGAAGTTTTGAAGCAAGAAATGATATCATTCATTCAAAAAATATTTGTGGAATGTCAGTATGTTTTTGGCACTGTGATAGATGATGGGAATGTTGAGGTGAACAAGACCCGTCCATTTCCTGCCCTCACAGATACTACAAGCTGATGGGGAGAAAGAGGCCAATATTCACTATGAGTAAGAAAGTGATGGCCTTGCATGAAACAGAAGCAAAACCTCTGAGTAGAAAAGACTCTGATGGTTTGATTTATGTTTCCTCTATTACCTTTTTTTTAAGTAAACATTTTATTTTAGAATAATTTTAGATTCTATTACCATTAGATTCTAATATCATTTAAAGATAATTTCAAAAATTCATTTCAATCACTATTAAGGTTGCTATTTGATTATTTAATGAATATCACTCTATGCCATAACTCTGTGGGACAAATTTCAGAAAGACTAACACATTTAAACACCAGTTAGTTGCACAATCCAAACTGCTACTGTAACTAGATAAATATACATCTTAAAGAAATGTCTTTGGTACATCTGTACTTGGCTCTGATTCCTCTGAGCATAGGAAGTCACAAAGTGTTGAGCTGGAAAACTTTGTAATGACCAAAGATGTATTACAAATATAGAAAGGCCAATTTTAAAAGAAGTCAACAAGAAAGGTGTATAAACTGCCCAACTATAATCAAACACTTACATGAAAATAAATTGTAGGTAAGACCTGCTTGTATTAAAGGTTTTTCATAGAAACATAAAACTCAGAGATTTATGGAACTAAAAAAGTATGGAAGATCACTGAATTAATCCTGAGGTAAATGTCTCAGCAGAAATTAGCAGTAAGGTAACTTGCACTCCAAAACAATCAAATTTGCATGGGGACATAAACTGATATGGGGGTAAGGAGGTGACTAGTTATAAATAGGAAATCAGGCTACAGACAACCTTTTAAAAAGTTTAAATATAATATAATGATGCTTAGTTTCCTTTAAGCATTACAACATGTTATATTGACAAATGTGGTGACAGCTGGTAAAAACTGTATGTGTTAATTGCCAACATCACATAACTAATATTTACTATATAAAATTTCCCTAAAATTACTTTCTTTCATCATCAGTAGCCATATCCATCTAGCATTCCTTGTTCATGTTTTGAAATATATGTATGATATTTTTCTTCTCCCTTTATGATCAAAATATGAAGTTTTCTGTTCCCTAATATATCTACTTTAAGAATATTTTAAATATTGAAAATCAAAAATTTTTTTATATAATACCACTGAAAGCTATTTTCTACTTATCATTTCTTAGCAGGGTGAAGATTATATTTGCTCACAAAAATTGTGTCCTTATAATATAGAAAGCTTTTCAGGGCTGGTGCAGTGGCTCATGCCTGTAATCCCAGCACTTTGGGAGGCTGAGGTGAGCAGATCACTTGAGGTCAGGAGTTCCAGACCAGCCTGGCCTACATAGTGAAACCCCAACTCCACTGAAAATACAAAAATTAGCTGGGCGTGGTGCATGCCTGTAATCCCAGCTATTCGGGAGGCTGAGGCAGGAGAATTGCTTGAACCCAGGAGGCGGAGCCTGCAGTGAACCAAGATTGCACCACTGCACTCCAAACTGGATGACACAGTGAGACTCTATCTCAAAAACAAACAACAAAAAAAAAAGGAAAGAAAACAGCATCTCCGAAAAACATTTCCTTTTTCCATGCAAATAATATTTCACCCTATTGTTTACTTGTCTTGAAATTTCACAGCAGCAGAAATTCTACTATACATTATCCTTCTATCTGATAGTTATTGGCAATGTATTTGGCTATGATTTGAAATATATAACACAGTGAGTTAAATACAGGTTTATTTTCTCATTTAAAAAGTCAAGAAGTAGGTGGTTGCTGCCTTTGTTTCAGTTATTCAACAATATAATCAATCACTGTCTTGTCTTTTTATATTTCCCTTCACTGTCTTTAATGTGTTGGGTTTCCTTCCCTGTGAGTATCATATCAGGGTCACAAAATGGCTGCTACTGGCCAGTAATACTAGAGTGGTCAAGCCAGGACAGGATGGAGGGAGGTGCTGCCAGCTGTATCTGTCTCTTTTTGTCAGAAAAGCAAAAGCTTTCCCAGAAGCTCTCTTAGCGACTCCTCCTTACATCTCAAGGCCACAAATTTCAAAGAGTAGAAAAGCAGAAAACAAGATTCTCATTTTTGGCACCATTGTGAGACATTGCCTAGGAAAAGGCACACTGACGGTTCAAACAAAATCTGGAATTCTATTAGCAAAGGACATGGAGGAATGAATATTTGGTAGGGGGCAGAAAGAATCTGCCTAAATGCCCTAGTTCATTTGGAATGTAAAACTCTTAAAGGCTGGGATTGTGCCTGTTCTCTTCTTTGTGCCTAGGACTAGATCATAAGAAAAATCATTGACATTACAAATTCTATACACTAAGGCAGTATCCACAAATTTTACTCAAGTTTTCTAATATGAGAGGTGCTATTTGAGCACAAAACTAGAGAGAGATTATAAATATACATATTCTTGGTCCGCTTAGGCTACTATAGAAAAATATGATGAGCTAGGTGGTTTAAATGATAGAAATTATTTTGTCACAGTTCTGGAGATTGGGAAGTTCAAGATCAAGGTGCCAAAAAATTCATTTCCTGATGAGAGCACTCCTCTTAGTGTCCTTGCTGTGTCCTGGCACGGTAGAGAGTTCTCTGGCTTCTCTCTTCTTATAAGGACACTAATCCCATCATGGGGCTTTCACTCTCATGTCCTAATCTAAACCTGAGCACCCAACAAAGGTTCCACATTCAAATACCATCACACTAGAGGTTAGGTGTTCAACATATGAATTTTGGAGAACAGAAACATTTAGACGATTATATATTTACATGTTAAAAATAATGTAGAATATTCCCAGAAGTCAATTCCATGTATTAGAATACTTATTACACATTCCTATGCCCAGCAAAATTGTAGACACTGAAAAAATACCAACAGAAAATGATCCCAGCTTTTAATGCATTTAAGCTGAAATAAGTGATGAATACTGATCTAAACGGGACTAAAATGTTACATAACCTATAATATCAACCTTTTATCTGGTGCCTATTATGTAATAATGCTGTAACATACTTTATCTGATCTTCACAACAACACTGCTAGGTATTTATTAGCCTCATCTTAAGTGTTAGAAAACTGAGAACATTGAGAGGTTAAGTAATTCATTCAAGGCCACCCAGGGCATAAGCAGTGGAGCTGAAGTTTGGACAAGTTCTCTTTTTTCCCCCCAAGCCATGCTTGCACATAGTACACATACCACTACATGCTGATTAATTCATTTGTGAATAAAATCTTCCCTCCTTTTGTAATTCTGCTTTATTTTTATACTTTTTCATTCCTAGCTTTTTCACTGGTGACTTGTGTAGATGAATCGATGGAAACAAGGTCAGGTCACTGACAGATGAAAAAATAATGAGACATTAGATTGTTTAGATAGATGAAGTTAAGAGTGAGAAGTGAATGAAAGGGAAGAAGGGGTGAAAGCTCAAGATTATGAAGAGAATAAACAGGAAACAGGAAAGAGAAGAAGAGAGTGAATACTGCCCACATACTTCTCCGGGCACTGTGGATCTGATGGAATGGTGATATCCCACTCTGTGACCCTGTCTTCTCTGATCTCTGGCCAAGCATGTGGCTTGGCACTGCACAACTAACAGTTAGCAGCGTTCTAGGGAGAGGCTCATGGTAGCGACCAAATTGCACTTTCCTTAGCTATTCTTGTGTTCTAATCCTCCCCTGAAGGTCTTTTATGGTAAATCTCAAACCATATAAATATTTAACTCTCCTTTTAGTTACATTGCAGAAGCCTGTTCTCAAACAAGTGTATGTTTCAGTAACTACAAACTGAGATTAATCTACCTTAATGTCACTGTGTTCCTCCTCTTCAAGTGATTTGAAAGCATGGGTACACACAATTTGCCTTGTTCAGTTTGTACCTACTTTTATCTCCCATTAATACAGCACAGACTCTCAGATATGGAAAAGAGATTAAGGCCCAACCACTCAGGCAAGATTTCAACCCACATCTCTCCACGGCATTTTTTATTTCTTTAACATCCTCCAAACTGGTCTTACAGCTATATGGGAATAATTCCAGTCCATGGAACCTAACACTTCTTCAGGTAGTCGTTTTCATGCTTAGACAACTTCAACTACAAAGAGTGCTTTCTTAATTTCACCAGTTAGGATAGCTAAGCTGTTCTGCAGTAACAAACAGCCCTAAAACGTCAGCTCTAACACAGTGGAAGTATTTGTTGTTGCTTGTTTTTTGCTGTTTTTTTTCCCTAACATTACGTGCCTATATCAATTCAGCTTGGCTCTGCTGTACATTGATATCCCTCTGGGATCCTGGCTGAGGGAGAAGCCCCTCTCTGGGACATTTCTAATCTCATGGCAGAGGAAAAGAGGTCCTAGAGAATTGTATACTGGCCGTTAGAGTTTCCACATGTCATTAGCCATCATGCATCACATGGAAACATCCTACAGAGAATGACAAGGCCAGGAGCAAGACAATCCAGAGAACAGCAGTAAATTATCTGGAATAACACTGCAATGTTCCACATATTTCTTGAGTCAAATCCTTTTCCAACTAATACCCCTCTTTCTCCATTGCCTTTTCTCTTTACCAGCTCTACAAATGTCAGGAAATCTTAGCCATGTTTTCTTCAAGCTGTCTTGATTTCTGGTCTAATTGGCTCTAATTCCTCCACTGACCTGTTTCCTGTATCTAGTGGTTTTACCTGACATTCTCTTCAGAACCTTTGTAGCTGTCTTGAGTCAGCTGGTGAGAGAATTGTTGGTCTATTCTCCAAAGGAAGTGGTCCCTTGACATACTTTCCTTTAGGATGATGGGTTTGGCTATGTGGCTGAGCCTTCTAGACAAAAAAAAAAAAAAAAAAAAAATCTTTCCTTAAATAATATATCATCACAGTCTCCAAATTTTTTAGCAGCTCAAATCTTTAGGCTTTTCAGTAATGCCCAGACACTTTGCCTGTTACATATCTATTAGTATGCGGAGATATTTGAGCACTTCCAGAGGGCAAATGTCACATCCCTGACTATACTTTAGGTAACTTAGCAACATATATACATATTGTTGTATTGACAAAACTCCTCGACCCTACTATTTTTTCATAGGACTGGCTCAGAATGTGGACTTTGGAAATAACCAGTCTTGGATCAAACCCTGATTCCACTCAGTACTACCTGTAGGACTTTTGACAAGTTAATTAATCCTGAGCTCTTACTTCCTCATCTAATGAGACACAGATAATTATCTTTTTCATGTGGTTGTTGAGAGGACTAAATGACAACAGTGGGGGCTCAATCAATGTCTCCTTTTGTTACCATGCTGGAGTCCTAGCACTCACAGCTATTTCTGGCCTTACTCAAGGACCAGGTCCTCTAGCATCCCCTGGGTTTACCATGGCCATGCATAGCTCCCTCCTCTCTCCCAGGTGTCCATCTCCTCCTGAAATGTTTCACCCTCAAGTCAGTAACATCTGAGCTTGACCAGTGTCTCTCAAGGTGTTGTCCAAGAACAAGCTGCACTGGAATCACCTAGAGGCTCACGTGGCCCCATTTCAGTGTAACTAACAGAGTTCGAAGATGAAACTTGTAAATTTGCATTTTAACAAGCTCCCCCAGCTAGGGGTGCCAGATAAATTATAGGACATCCAGTTAAATTTGAATTTCCAATAAACAACGAATAATTTTCAGTATGTCTGTCCCATGCAATATTTGGAACATACTTATACTAAAAAAAATTATTTATTGTTTATCTGAAGTTCAAATTAAATGAAATATCTTGTAATTTTAATTGCTAAATCTGGCAAACCAATCTCAGGAATTCTGATGCTTATTAAATTTGAAGACCGCTGATTTCAGATATTTGGCAAAAATCTCAAATTCAACTTCATAAGCTTCCAAGGAGGGAAGGAAGGAAGGACAAAAAGAAGGAAGGAAGGAGAGAAGGAGAGAGGGAGGAAGGGTAAGAGAAGAAAGAGAAAAGAGAGAAAGAGAAAGAAGAAAAGAGAAAGAAAGAAAGAGAGAGAGAGAGAGAAAGAGAAAAAGAAAGGCAAGCTAAGCCCATGGATGGACCCTAGAGGGCCCATGCATCCACAAAACAAGTATGCAGAAGACCAAGGATTCAGTTTTCTCTTCTTCAGAGTAGTTTAGCATTTGTTTCAGCAGCCAGGTGGCAAACATAGACAATCCAGCAGCCAGAGAAATTCTACTTCCTTGTTTCTCTAGTTTTACATTTGAGTTTTAGCTGTCTCTGTCTCTTTCTGCTTCTTCCCTTTTTTTTTTTTTTTTTGGTCTAAACATCTCCATGTCATGCTAGCCACCACCTGCTCATCCTCATTTGGCATTTTCCCTTTTGCTTTCCTAGAAAGCATCTTGGGCCCATCCTCCTCTGTCTGCCCCCAACTTCCCAAATATCAGAATACCTAATCACGTAGCCATATAGCCATTTTCTACCTCTAATATTAAGTGTGGACTCCCTCAATTTTAGTTCTCTGATAGAAATTTCCTCTCAAACTATTCTGTCTTATGTGTACTAGAGTTATGCATTGTGTTTGTTTGGTTTGTGTACATTTACAGAGGGCTTAAAACAAACATTATCTTAGCTGACTTTTCACAATAACCCCACAATCAAGGCAGATGAAAAACTGAGCCCTTTTATTCCTAGAGCAAGATCCTTTTACTCAGTCGTTGCCTCATCTCAGGTTATTATACTCACATTGTTCATTTGTCATTTTAGAATAGTGATTAAAGCATAGCTGTGTGCCTTGGGCAAGTTTAGTTTTTTTCTTGTCCAACCTAAGCTTCCATTTCCTCATTTGTAAACTTAGGTTAACAATAGTACCTACATCATGGGCACTGGGTTTAGTCAGATGATCAAAGTCTTAGTACTGTGACTGCATATTGTAAGCACTCAAAATATTAGTCATTATTAAAACTATCTTGTGGACCAATTCCTTTCTAGGTCCAGCTTTCCTCTTGTTGTCTTTCAGCAAATAGAGACATAAAATGGAAAACTTAGACTAAAACCAGCAAAACAAGAAGTATCAATGGCTGCATGAGGAAGTATTGCAGCCCTGTGCTACATTTTCTCTTGGCAAACACTGCCTTTTTCATACCCCTTCACCTTGAACTTTTTCACCTCCACTCCTACAATTTTATGTTATGCAGAGTCAAAAATATAATCATCCTAAATTAGGCTCAGCAGTAACTGATTGAAATATGAGGTTCTTTAATTAGAAGCAGGAACTAGAGTGTAGTACTAAGAATGATAATATCATTATTTGCATCTTGTCTAACTTCCCCATTTACACTGGCCTTCTTCATTTCTACCTTATTCCCTGCTAATTATGATATCCCAAAGCCAAATGTTTGGGGCTACGATATTATCACTGTGCTCAACTTCTTTACCCATTAGGGTCTTTATATGGTAATAAGTGTGGTATGACATCCCCAATGAATGAGATACAGTGGCCCATACATGAGTGACCTCAAAGCACATTTCCTGTACTGCAGATTCAGTGCAAAATTAGGAATATTAGGAAGATTACGACTGCTTTCTTCAGAAAATACTCAGGGCCGTATTGCTGTGGAAAATGGGAAATAAATGGCGGTTTTTGAACAAGGAAAATAAATGTCTGTTACAGTATTGAGTAGAAGAAACAGGGAATCCATTTAGACTAGTAAGTCTAAAGTCAGGGTCACTGTACAGCAACAGAGGACATAATCTGAGAGGTCACCTTTTCATGACTGTCAGCACTCACATCACCATTGCTTTTCATGTTAGACGCAGCACAAAACTATGCAAAAGAAAAATGAAGAACATATTTAGGACACAGCGGGGAAGGCTCCTATAAACATTTTTTAGGGGGAAGAAAATTGATATTTAATGCTTTTTAAAAAAGTTATCAGTGAAAAAAATGGAAATTTCACAGGACTTTGTTACATTTATTTTTGGCTTAGAGTTTGGTTTGTTTTATTTGTTTTTAATTATATTTTTGGAAGGGTAAAAGATGGATGGCCATTGTAATCTTTTTTAATGTTTAGAAACTCTAAATGTCTTAATCCAATTTAGTCCAATACTGCATAGCAATTACTTGACTCTTGCCATTGAGATAGGTATCATAAGCCCTTCACTGCTCTGTCTGGAGAATGTTGTGTTTTTCGCTCCTTTAAGATGTGGAATCTGCCGGATGCAGGGGCTCACGCCTGTAATCCCACCACTTTGGGAGGCTGAGGTGGGTAGATCACAAGGTCAAGAGTTTGAGACCAGCCTGGCCAACATGGTGAAACCCTGTCTCTACTAAAAATACAAAAAATTAGCTGGGTGTGGTGGCAGGCGCCTGTAATCCCAGACACTTGGGAGGCTGAGGCAGGAGAATCACTTGAACCTGGGAGGCGGAGGTTGCAGTGAGCAGAGATTGTGACATTGCACTCTAGCCCAGGCGACAGTGTGAGACTCTGTCTCAAAAAACAAAAATTAAAAAAAAAAAAAAGATGTGGAATCTGTCAATATGGTCACTCCCTTGACTAACAGGTTAGATTATGCTTAAGTATTGTACATGATCCCTCCCATAAAAACTACCTTGAAAACCTCCAGTGCCTCAAATACTCTTGTCTTTGAATGGTACAAGGAAGTAGAGGGTTCTTGGGGCATATATGATACTTGATTTCTCTCTGCCTGCTGGCATTCTAACATTTTGGTGAGGTTGATTTTATTTGCTATGGAATTCGACAAACAGTTCAACCCCAGAAACATTGAAGGAGCAAGTACCATATGCAAGGGTTTCATTCATTCAATGAATATTTTCAAATCCTACTATGTATCATGCATAAGATTCACCTTAATGAAGGGGAAGGAAGGAAGGAGGACAAGGAGGAAGTTGGGAGGAATCCCTGTTCTCAGGAGCTTCAACTCCTGTTGGGGAGAAGATATGTAAACATACAGGCAATAGAAGCCGTGTGCTGCCTCCATGGACTGAGAGTGACAGAGGATAGCTCCTTGAAGAAATAACCATGTGCTCGGGTGAAATAGAAGCTGGGCAGGCAAAAACTTCTGCTGAAAAATACAAACTGAGACTTGAGTCATGCCCTGGGGAAAAGTAGAACTCTGATTCCAGTTAAAGCATAGGCAGTAGAAAATGTATGGATTTGAGAGTTAAATATAATTTTGAAACCCATCTTCACCAATGAGCTGTGCTGATCATGACTAAGTTATTTTGTATCTCTAAGCCTCCACTCTAAAATAGAAATTGTGATGTTTAGCCCAAAGCATTGAAGTATACATCTGCTCAAGCCTCAAGGCAGTCTTGTATAATGACTGAGAGCATGGACTCTGAGGCCAAACTGCCTGAATTTGAAGTCTGGTGCTAACAACTTAGCTATTAAACTTGGGCAAATTATTGAATTTATCAGTGCCTCAGTTTCCATATCTGAAAATAGAAATGATAATAATAGCAAACTGACCTCTTAGTAGTTGTAAACAGATATGTTAATGATCTAAAGTACTTTAAAAAGTGCCCACACATGGCAAGCCCTATAACCATTTGCTATTATTACCAAGTGTTTAGTGATATAAACCATTAAATTACCATATTACCTGAATAGTAGATGCCCAGTAAATTTTTTTTATTACAGTGCACTGTGGTAAACATTGTAAGAAATATAAATGTTCTGGCTGGTCCGAAGGTAGTGAGTTATCTCGATTGTTCACAGTCAGTTACAGATTGAACTCCTTGTTCTATTCTTTTCCTCCCTTCTAACTACTGTATTTGACTAGTCAAAACAAAAACAAAGTCAAAACAAACAAACAAACAAAAAAAATGTTCCTTGTATTTTTAGAGAAGACATGAAATAAATTATAGCCTAGTTATAAGTGGCATTTACAAGTAATCATAATAAAGATGATATGTAATAAATATTACAAGAAAGATCAGATATGTCCAATTGATAGTTCAAAAGAATCAGGGATCAGGAAGAAGAAAAAAAAACTCTAATAGGGAGGACATGGCCTCCTCGTGACAGCCTAGAAAACATAGCAAGACCCTATCTCTTAAAAAAATGGAGAGATATACCCTAGGAGCATGCAATCCTAGAGGAAGACGTGGGTACCTTCCAGAATGGAAGGAGGGGTAATGATCCTTGAGTCAGCAATGCAAGATTAGGTAGACAATTGCTGGGTGGATTAGGCAGGGAAGGCAATCCTGATAAAACCAATAATGGGTGCAAAGGCATAGAAGCATGAAAGGGCAAAAAGCGTGTGTGTGTGTGTGTGTGTGTGTGTGTGTGTCCTACAGAAAAAGAAAAAGCAATCAAGACAGATCGATCATAAGATGATCAATCATTAAAAAGTAATATAGATCTATATGAGCTTATTTGGAATGATCTCCAGGACATGTTTTTAAATTAAAACACACACACAAACAAAAGAAAGCTAGAAAGAAAAGTATAGAATGGGTATAAGGAAGATTTCCATTTGTGAGACATAAATATTTGCCTGTGTTTTATATATTCATTTAGTATACATGAATGCTATATATGCATGGAAAATTTCTGAAAAGATCAGCAAGAAAGTACAAACAGGAATTATTTCTGGATGGGAATCTGGACTAGGCAGCAGGCACACTTTACATTGCCTGTCCTTTGTATTATGTGATTTTTACCATGCTAATATATTTTTATTAAAAAATATTTAATTAAGGAAAAAATAACTACTGGAGATAAGCAATTTTTGGTCAATTCCATAGTGGCTAGTTAGAGGCTAATATGCAATCTTGACATTAATGTCCATATTAATAAACCAGTATTTCCCAGTCCTAGTTTTATTACAAGTTCATTTCTGAGTGACTCAAAAACTTGTAGAATTATTTTAAAGATCTCAAAATAAAAGTAAGTAGTAATACAATTTTGAAAGGAAACATGTTTCACACAGTTTGGGAAAGAGCGAAGTATTGTTTTCAAATAGGGAGCAGTGCCTTAGTGAACAATTTCATTTGCATTCCTGTGTATCTTTAAGCTGAGTACAAACTAAGAAAAACTGTTTTTGCAGAATACACTGTAAAATTACTTTAATTTCTCTATCAAAGGTCAAAACACCAGAGAGCCTGTTGCTCTTAACATCAGCTCCTTGAGTAATATTTCTCTTTGCTCTGGAACACAATTCGCTCTTGGGAAAAAGAGGCCAAATTTTCAGTTTCTGTCTTTCATGGTTTCTGTCTTCCCCTCTGCTTCAGTGCAGGTCAGTCACACACAGAGATAAGCATTATGCCCAGAATAAAACTGGCTCTGTTTATCTGGACTAATAAATGAATGAAACCAGTTATTTTCATTGGCTTGGCCTGGAAGGAAACCAAATTAATTTCCACAGACCTTAAATTGGACCTAATCCAAGCTACTTGTCCTCACTAATAAGAGCAATAACAATTAGTATAAAAGTAAAAAATTTTACAAAGATAATCCATATTTATTCTTGGGCAATGAAATTGCATAAAACTACTAACTAACATGAGGGACTCTGAAAGCTCTGAGAAATCTGCTTCATTTCCATTTCAATTAGTTTGAGGCTTGCAGGTGAATGCAACCTTTTTTTAGGTTCTAGATGTTCCAGTTTCTCTCTGGTCAATTTTTCTAATCAAGTTATGCTAATTTCCGCTGATGAGCAGAAAATATGTGTATGGTATAGTCCAAGCTTTTGCACTTTTGTCTTACTTAAGAAACTTTAAACACACATGTGTATTCCTAGGGTTTCTGACAAGTCATCATGCTTTATTTCACAATGTGCTCATGGAGCAGTGAGATTTTGACTTCCATTGTGCACATGTAATAAAATGTTCTCATTAGTGATATTCACTCAGTGTATGAAAGCAGTTACTGCCTCTGCCCAAAAGGCACTGCTGTTTTCGTTTAAGATTTATGGTTGGCCTTTTAATTATACTCTCAATACTGCCCCTAAATATATCCCCATGGAAAAATATATAAAATTGTTTAACTTAATTATTATCTTGCTCAAAGATCAGTGCAATATCTTGGAGTTGCTTCTAAGACTATTGTTTTATGATTTGAAAGCTGTTTAGCAATTTTTCCCAAATAATTAATACAGATATATCAAGAATAGAATAAATTCTTTATTGAAAGGATTTGTAGAGAACTTAAAGAGTAATTAACTTTCCATAATATATATTTTTAAATGAAAATAACTTATTCTTTCTTTCTGACTAAAAAATGCCTAACTGTAACAAAACAAAACAGGGGAATTCATTAAAAATGGTTTTAAACCCAATGAAACCCACCGTATTTCTAGGTACCAAAAGAATACTACTATGAAAATTTTCATGTACATCCTTTCAGACATCTATATGGATAGACATCAGGCATACACATTTTTTAAAGACAAATGGGATAATAGAGAAGGAGTTCAGGACATGCCCCAAATATGTCCCTTTGGCATATTGATTATTTTTTATTTAAAGACACTTGGGGCTGGGTGTGGTGGCTCACACCTTTAATCCCAGCACTTCGGGAGGCCAAGACAGGTGACGACTTGAGGTCAGAGTGTGAGACCAGCCTGACTAACATGGTGAAACCTTATCTCTACCAAAAAAAAAAAAAAAAAAATTAGCCTGGAGTGCTAGTGCTCACCTGTAGTCCAAGATCCTCGAGAGGCTGAGGCTGGAAAATTACTTGAACCCAGAAGGTGGAGGCTCCAGTGAGTTAAGATTATGCCACTGCACTCCAGTCTGGGTGACAGAGTGAGACCCTGTCTCCAAAAAACCAAAACAAAAGAAGACAAGACACTTAGGAGACAGCAGGTATAAGAAGGCCTTTATGGGCGGGAGCAGTGGTTCACCCTGTAATTCCAGCACTTTGGGAGGCCGAGGCAGGTGGATCACGAGGTCAGGAGACTGAGACCATCCTGGCCAACATAGTGAAACCTCATTTCTCCTAAAATACAAAAAATTCGCCGGGTGTGATGGTTTGCACCTGTAGTTCCAGCTACTCGGGAGGCTGAGGCAGGAGAATCACTTGAACCCAGGAGGCGGGGTTACAGTGAGCTGAGATCACACCACTGCCCTCCAGCCTGGTGACAGAGTGAGATGCTGACTCAAAAAGAAGGGGGCTTTCTGACTGCCCCTTTTCTATTTAAAAACAAAACAAACGGGCCATAAAATTTTTTGTGAGACAGGTGCCTTCCCTGTATCAAAAAGTGAAGAACATCCTTATCACCAGAGACTGGGAATCAACACTAAAATTAATCTGTATACACAAATTTACTAAAATAACTCCTACTGTCCACTAGTTTTCCCCACTTTATCTTTTAGTCAGTTCCCCACAATTAACTGCCCCAGCCCAAACCACTTTGTCTTGTCATTTCTTCACAAATTTATCATTTATTTGTCCAAAAGGTACATATGCTTTCTGCTCTGGTCACTTTTTCATGTTTCATTTTCTTGTGAGGAGTCCCATGCACATGTAGAATTCTAATAAAACATATGTACTTTCCTCCTATTAATCTATCTTATGTCTATTTGACTTTTAGGTCCAGTCAGAGACACCAAGAAGGTAGAAGACACATTTTATTTCCTCTATAATATCATACTCTTTTAAAATTAACAATATACTCTTTAAAATATATAAATATAGAAAGATGATTTGAGAGAGATCTCCAACTTACCACTTAAAATACTGCATGGTATTAAATTCTATTGTGCATATTTTCCAATCCACTACTGATGAACATTTAAGTAATTTCAATTAAATTTTAAATAACACTGTAGCAAATAGCAATGTATGTTTCTCTGATTATCTCTTTAGGTTTTATTCCCAAAGGTTACTGACTATGGATATTTAAACTATTTAAAATGTATTATTAACTTGCCCTTCAACAATGTCAAAACCCATGGTTTTAATATCCGTAAAGGGTAGTTTCTGCTTTACACAAAGGTTACTTGGAAAGAAACTTGAGGGTAAAGGAAATGATTAGGAAAGATAGAAGATTAAGAGATGAGGATGATACTGGGTATATTTCTTAAGAAAACATCTGTGAGAAGATAGAAAAATGAGTACATCTTAGAGATGCTGAAATAGCCTAACAATAAAGAAGGTATGTGTTATATGAAGTCAGGCACCAAGGCAAAGAAGATGCTGAGAGAACAATCTTGTGAACCTACAAGTTAACTGTAGGAGAGAAACCCAGAAGTTTTAGTATGAATGAGCTGGAATGTTACTGTTTTACTCAGGAGATTGGAAAGATAACAAGAAACATTGCTTAAATCTATTTTCAAATATAATGTTCATCGTGTTTTCAGTAGGCTATAAAAACAAGTCTCCCTTTTCCTACTATAGTTAAAAAAATGCATTGTCCTTTTCCCACCTCACACTTCTGTTTGGACCAGACCCTTCTTGTTTAGATCAGGTTAACAAATATCTTTAGGAGACACTACATTTAGAAAAGGAAGTTATTGCTTTGAAATATTTCCTAAGTGAATAAAGATAATCATTATACTTCTACAGATACTTAAATCCAAATGTGTCTGTTAAATGGATAAAACCATATAGGTCTTTAATTTTGCAAAACTAGCCCATGGCAAGCCCATGAAATAGAAAAATGTATCATTTTGAATACGACTGTCCAGTCATCCCCATGCTTTCTCTGGTGCCCAACTTTTCTAGCTGACAGTGCTACACCTCAGCCTGAAGCCTTTCTTCCTCTCATTCAGCTTTGTCCCTGCAGACAGAGCTTCCAGGAGGCCCCAAGGACCAAATTTACCTCACCCTATATCCTCTGAATGCTTTAGTCTTTGACTTTGTTTTCTCACAGCACTCCTAAATAATCCTCTTTTAAGTGATAACTATTTTGAAAATTAATTACTGACAGTAGACCAGTGTTTTACTACTCCTGGTAACAAGAGCAATTTAAAAGTATCCTTCAATGCTTCAGTGCAAAGAAATCTGTTCCATAAAAGGAATTCAGGCTTCTTGCAACAGGATGTTTTCTGTTAAATCCATAATCATACCAAGTGGGGCAACAGCTCTTAGTTTATAGTTGCAATCATAGATATTGGTAGGCGATATTGATACATATTATTTCCTTGGTGCTTCAATTCTATTTAATTTTTAATTTTATCAGAGCAACACACAGATACATGCTTTTATAAAGTAAAATGGCACTTAAGAAAGCTTTTAATAAAAGTAGCTTGCCTGCTACATTGCCCTAACTTCAAAAGTGGGGTCTTCAACATTTGATTTGTTTATATATACTTCTGAATTTCTAAACTACCTGCTCCCTTTATTGACTTTTCAATTTTAGATATTATTATTGAATGATTTCCCTGCATGAGAAATGGAGATTAAGCAGTCTGATGCACACTTCTCATAACACACTGCAAATACATGTCCCTCCTTCCATCTTCTTACTCTATAGCAGACTTTGGGGTTAAATTAACATTTAATATTTCCATTGATGTCACTGTGCCTATCACTCACAGATGAATGACTCTGTGTTTTGTAATTTACATTTCTTTTCTCATATTACTTTTCATTTTTCCTAGACTTTAAAATAGTCATGCACTGTTTTGTTTTCTTTGTTTCCCATGTGCGTATCATTCACACACTCTCAAATTTCCCGATACTGCTGCTTAACGCTCAGTGAAATCAGACACATTAGGTGAACTATCATCAGTAGTACTTCTCCTTTCATGGAGAAAGTCTTCCTGGGGCTGGCTGTCCTGCTTCTCTGGTCTACTGCAGATATTCTATTATTGCTTACTGTATCGCTTCATTCAAACAACAATACAGTTCAATATTTAGTGAAGAGCAGTCTTGACATGTGAATTAAGACATAACTTTATTTTCATATTGATTATTTTTCTTATGTTTCAAATAAGGTTTATTGTGTGAATGAGGGATAACTAGGAAAGAGCAAATATCGCTATGTTTTGCCCATGATATAGACACAGATTCCCAAGACTGTCCCTCTGGAAGAATTTTTCCGGAGATTCTTCAGTGCATCCTACTCTCAAATGGCTAATTTTTTTCTCTTGCGAGTCTTTACCAAAGATGATTTTGTAGCCTGAACTGCTGTGGGTCTAGAAATTTCATCTGCCTTTTTCTAAGTATTCCCATTCTTTCTAATTTTTAATCAGCCTTGTGTAGTTTAGATTTCATGTCCTCCTGCTTTTTATTTACCGTCTCATTTTGAAGAAGCAAATAGTTCAGCAGCCTCTTGAGAAGAAGGACTTGAGAGGTAAATATATTGAGGTACTGCATGTCAAAAATATCTTTATTCTGTTCTCATGCTTGATTATGTTTGGCACAGTACCAAATTCAAGTTGGAAATCCTTTTCCCTCTGAATGTCAAAGGCAGTGTTCCGACTGGAATGGGGCCCATGCTGCTGTTGAGAGGTTCGGTGTTCGGTGGAATCTGATCCAGATTCTGAATCTTGTAATGAGAACTGATTTTTCTCTCTGGGAGACTTTTAAGATCTTTTCCTTATCTCTGGCTTTCTGATAGTAAGCCTTGCTTGATGTGGATCTTTCTTAATTAATTGTGTTAGGTTCTTAATCAGCCCTTTCAATCTGATAATGTGTCCTTCAGTACCAAAAATGTTTATTCTATGATTTCTTTGATAATGCTATCCCCTCTGTTATATCTCTTCCCTGTCTGTGGAACTCCTATATCCATTTGTGCCTAGTGTTCCATTATTGGAATGCTAAACTTGTGGGAGTTATCTATATCTTACTGTCAAGGTCATCACCAAGGTCTGATTTTTCACACAGAAAAATTGCAATCTCCTGTATAAATAGGTTAATTGAATGTAAAACCTCCGATTCTTGTCTTTTCTATACTGTTTTTTCATCTCTTGATTTTTGTTTTAGTTTCTGAAAGATTTTATCAGATTTTGTGTTTATTGATTTATTTGTTTTTTTGAGATGAAGTCTCACTTTGTTTCCCAGGCTGGAGTGCAGTGGCATTAGCTCACTGCAACTGCCACCTCCCAGGTTCAAGTGATTCTCCTGTCTCAGCCTCCAGAGTAGCTGGGATTACAGGTGCATGCCACCATGCCCAGCTAATTTCATTTTTTGGATTTTTAGTAGAGATGGGGTTCACCATGTTAGTCAGGCTAGTCTTGAACTCCTGATCTCATGATCCACCTGCCTCAGCCTCCCAAAGTGCTGGGATTACAGAGGTGAGCCACCACGCCCAGCCCAAATTTTGTGTTTAAATTCTTCTGTTTTTATTTGTGCCATGTATTTTTTAAAAAATTTAAAGAGCTTTAAAAAAATTTATTTCTTTAAGATAGCATTCTTTTTGATGGGTGCAAAATCTACTTTTGTTTCTGGGGATGTTATTTACAGAAACTTGTCCTGTTGCTCCATTAATGGTTTCTAGTATATGGTGTACTGGCTGGAAATTTAGATTCTACAGCCAGCTTAAATGCCAATCAGTACTGCCATTGACTGTGCCTATGACCTTGGGCAAGTTATCTAACCTCTGCTCATCAGCTGTCTCAGTAAAAGAGAAACAATAAGAGTACACAATAATGCACTGCATTATTGTGAGCTGCAAATGAGAGCAAAATGTACCCAGCATTCAGAACAGTAACTGGAAAAGAAGAAGACTTTGTATTATGTTATTATATCTATTTCTTCCAAGATCCCTTTTTTCCTGTTTTATTTTAGTCTTTATAATTTGTGTTAGAGTTTTCTCAAAGGCCTGTTGACCCTTAGCTGTGTGTTCATGTTTAATAAGGAGGAAATAAGAAATGGATCGGAAACTCTCTGTGTGCCTTGAACCCCTGAAGAGCCATGTGGGAATCTAACACCCCACAGCTGCAGTGCTGGAAAGACCACATGATAGATAGTGGTGATCAAGGAGCACCACATGTTGCAATCACTGCCTGCAGCCGTACGAGACACCCCAGTAAGAACTGCCTCGCTGAATCCAGTCAACACGAGAAGTCACAATAATAAGAAGTGATTGTTGTTGAATCGTCTCACTAAGTCATGTAACAATAGACAAACGATGCAGAGAAGAATAGGCCCTAGAATGAGCAACAGCTCCCCCTAGTATCGGATCTTGTGACTTGTAAGTTTCCCTTAGTCGTCTAGGAACAGCCTCTCGATCTCTATTCTTTTAAATTCTACTACAATATCCTTGTTTGATTATCTATAGACATTTTAAAGTGTTAACCTTTCCTTGAAGTTTAAGACAAGTCATACAATCACAGCTGAGGGTGATTAGGTCATAGTTTAGGAGAAGATGCCCCTGTAAGTGATAGTAATCCCTTGTTTTCATAGTGTCGAGATAACATATAATGATAAATTACCTGTAACAAATACAATATAACTGTTACTTGGATTAATAACCCTCTTTTTCTCTTCACACCTCATCAGTTCCCTCACTCATCTAAATACATTCCTATGCCAGAAACAGAATTTCAAAAAACAGATTACTTTGCAAATTCAAAAGTGTCTCAAATTTAGGAAAAAGGAAGTGAAATGAGAGTGCCAGTGAAGCCTTCTCCAAAGCTAAAATAATCATTTGAAACTAGATGCCCACAAACGTTATGGCTTGATTTACAGAAGCAGATAATTCAGCATTAAATGAGGTGCATCATGATTGCTAAGAGTATATATGTTTAAACTGTAGCAACAGCTATTACACTGTGAAGGGGGATTTTGGATTTTGAACATCTTGTCAAGTGAAGAGACGTTGTTTACATTTCACTGCTCGCTTTATTTCTGCCACTGAGAATGAGATTAGACTTCCTCCAAAGAAGTCATTGTTACAAGGAAGAGTAAAAGCAGAGAGTAGTCAAGGTGATCTCACAGGGGAGAAGGTAACTAAGCATCCAAATTGAAACACTTAAATTTAAACAGCTGTAAAACATATAATCAGCCATTCAAAATGTAATTGTCAAATTTGGCTACACTTATGAACATTTTACTCTGCATTGGTTTGAAATGTTTTGAAGCTCTAAGTTTAGGTTGAACATCACATTGGCTTAGCAGGGGAAATTTTGCCTATTCTGATTTATTACGTTACAGTGAACTATGGGAAGCTAGTAAGTTGGCTGGAAGATACTGACTGAAACTATGACCTGCATAGGTCACTTACTTACTAATTGGTAATGGAAGAGGCATAGCTAGGCCTACTGCACTGAAGATTTCAAACCACGAACACCACACACAGGAAGAACCTTAACCCTTAGCAGTCAAGTGCTGCATGTAACAATATGCAGAGGAGGAAAATCTATCCTTTAAGTGATCTCTATGCAAAGAAGAAAAGATTTCTACCTTTCAAAATCTAGCATTGTCAAAATAATGCAGTTTCTGTTTTAATATATCACCTTTTTGTGAAGTAGGCCCCAGCGCACTCTGGTCTAGGCAGTTGTGGAACACAGTAGTGGTTCTCAAACTTAAACATGCATCAGAAGCACCTGGAAGGCTGGATGGGCCACAGATTTCTAAGCCCCGCCCTTACAGTTTTGGATTGATTGAGTACATCTAGAATAGAGCCTGAGAATTTATACGTCAAATAAGGCTCAAGGTGATGCTAATGCTGCTGTCCCAAGGCCTGCAGTTTGAAATATCCTGGAAAAGAGCTGTCATAATCATCGTTATGAGGACTATAAATGCTGTGTGTTTTCACATGCACACACGCAAACAGCAAAAACAAGCAGTTTTAGGAGGAATCATTTGCATTCTCTGGCAGTTTACATGTGTTTCCACGAAAAATGAGATAAAGTAAAATAAAATAAAAATAAGCACAAGCTCACTCAGAGATGGTAAAACCCCAAACTAGATTGGTGGTTGAGAAACACAATATTAATGGTCTTCATAGTGAAGGCATTGTCGTTAAGCAGTCTACTCTCATTACCTCTTTTAGCCCTTTTAACTGCTATGATAGATATGTCTGTATCACCCCTCTGTATTTGAGGATACTGATGCTTAAAAAGACTAAGAAATAGATTCAACAGCCATCCTGATTTCCCCAGGACTGAGAGGTTTCCCAGGTTGTAGGATTTTCACTCTTAATACCAGACTTCTGGGCAAACCAGGATGGTTGGTCACTCTATGCAGCAGCAGGTCACTTAGTCACTAATTGGTTATGGTAAAAGCATGGCTAGGCCTACTGCACTAAAGATTTGAAAACAACTCCACATGGCAGCAAGCATTTATTTCTGTGTTATAGGGTATCTTACGTTTTTGAGACAGGGTCTTGCTTTGTCACCCAGGCTGGAGTGCGGTGACGC
The DNA here is from genome assembly GCA_004027715.1 of Plecturocebus donacophilus. Classification (NCBI taxonomy): domain Eukaryota; kingdom Metazoa; phylum Chordata; class Mammalia; order Primates; family Pitheciidae; genus Plecturocebus; species Plecturocebus donacophilus. The sequence continues at coordinate 7,452 of PVKP010003692.1, read as the reverse complement.
AACCATAGCTCACTGCAGCCTCGAAGTCCTGGGCTCAAAGCATGCTCCCACCTTAGCCTCCCAAGTAGCTAGGATAACAGGTGCCTGCCACCACGTCTGGCTAATTTTTTAATATTTAAAATTTCATATTTTGGGCTCTCACTATGTTTCCAGGGTGATCTCAAACTCCTGGACTCAGGCAATCCTACTTCCTCAGCTTCCCAAAGTGCTGGAATTACAGGCATGATTTGCCATACCCAGCCTTATAGGATATTTTTCTTTGTAGTGACTTAGATATTCAACCCCCTCTACCCATCCTTCGACCTGAGAGATACTCGCTCTATATGATCTACTAAACTATCCAAATGTGAACATCCCCCCATGTCCCTATGAGGTTGGAATGGAAGCATTCACAATGTATCTGACATAAAATCCCGATTTTATGATAGAGAAAGCTAAAGCTCAGAGAGGTTAAAGTAGTTAATCAAGGTACAATTTAACTTGACTTCTGTAAATCACCTTGAGACTTAAAAGAACAAACTGTTTTTCCTTTAAATTAGAAATCTTTAATACCTGGATTAGGTTCAAAGCACAAACTGTCAAGGGTAAATTTCAAGAAGAGATAGTATTTCAAATTGGTGGTATTGAATGATAAAAATACATAATCTGTAATGGGTGTTTGCAAGTAATTAATTCGGCTGTATAAGGCAAGAAAGCAAACAGGATGGCTGAAGCTCAGAATATGCATTAAGCATAGTTAAGTAAATTAGTAATCTGTAAGACATATTCAATATAAATGAGGTAAGTGGAGCATATGTGTGTGAAAATAGTTAGAAATGGTTGAAAGAACCAAGTGACTTTATTCATGATATACTCATTATAAATGAAACGTGTGCTGCTAAACACGTTACACAAAGCATATAATGTAATGTGGTAAGTACTCAGAAGAGGAGCTCTTAAACTATATATGAAAGGGAAGGTTTCTAGAAGAAGTGATACCTAAACCAAATTCTAAAGGCTCAGACAAGATCAGGGTGGGTTGGGGAGGGGCATTCAGACGGAGACAACCATAGGTAGTTGGGTATATGGATGGATAGAGGCTAAGAAATCACTGTAGGTTGAGTCTATGAAAATGACTGAAGTCAAAACAAAAGCACAGTCTAAAAAGTACCCAGGAGGGAACTCAAGGAGCTTACAGACTGCCAAGGAAAGAGGTAAGTCGATATGTAGCGTTTGACTTACTTATATTTCAAAGAACTCAAAGCATGTATTAATGTCTTCAGTAATAATAGATCCAGGTTGGGCCCTGGGAATAGGTATAGATTTGGACTTACCATGTTAAAATATATTAACTTTCAAAAATTCGATTACCATATTATCATAAATGTCTTTATTTAGGAACCTAAGAGGTTTTCTTTTAATACTAATACAGCAACTGAAAAGTGTAAAATCTTGATATGCATCTATTAAAGAGAAAATGTTATCATCTGTCATCATCATTGTCATCATTGTTACCTTTATTACTCAAGTAAACCTACACTGTATTAAATAATCACCACACATTACCTTACTTAATACGTAATACCATAAATTATTATATAATATACTATACTAATACTATAAAATAGGTACAGCAGTCCCCCACTAATCCATGGGGGATAAGTTCAAAGACCCTGTGGACAGCTGAAACCTAGAAGAGCACCAAACCTGACGGCCATCCATTGGAATACACTTCTGTTCATGTCTTCCACTCACAAATTTAATACCTTTTCCATCTAACCAAGCACTTAGCATGCACTGTGGCTGTAATTTCTGCAATTTGTGATGTGACAACAAAACTGGCACAGATTTCTTTTTCTTCTTCACAATTTCACAGATAGAACATCTTAGCAATCTCAGAATATGATTTTTTTTTTTCCTTCTTGAAGTTTTCACTTAAAGGAAGCAACTGACAGCTTCTTTTTGGCATATTCAAATTGCCAGTATCCCTCCTCTTGCACTTTGGAGCCATTATTAAGTAAAATAAAGGTTACTTGAGTGCAAGCACTGGGCCGCCAGGACAGTCAGTCTGATAACCAAGGCGGATACTAAGTGACTAATAGGCAAGAAGTGTGTACAGAGTGCAGGCCCTGGACAAAGGGAGGATTCATGTCTCGGGTAGGACAGAGCAGGACAGCACGAGATTTCTTCAGGCTATTCAGAAGGGAGCGAAATTTTAAACTTATGAATTGTTTATTTCTGGAATTTTTCATTTAATATTTTTAGGTTGACTGGGGATAACTGAAACTGCAGAAAGTGAAACCGTGGATCAGAGGGACACTACTCTTCACTTAAATAGATTTTAACTAAAAATGAGGCTCTGAAAGTTTATGCAGTCAAGAAGTGGTAAAGTTGGCCTAAGAATCCTAATGTATCTGGCTCCAAAACAATAAGGTTTGTATTTGGAGTCAGATATACTAGGCTTCTTAGGCCAACTTTGACACTTCTTGATTGTATAAACATTATCAGAAATACATTCTAATAATAAATGTTTTAACAATTAGACTTTAGTTAGCATAACTCAAGTCAGTACAAATTTCAACAAAGCTTATAGTACCAGGAGTCGTTCCAAGTGCTTTTCGTGATTATATAACACTTTTCTATTCTTCCATATCCATGAGAAAGAAGCAAGACACATAATCTGAGTGCCAAACCTGCCCACAATGTTCAGTAGACAAAAATTTCCTTTGATACTCAAAATTGCCTGGTGCAGTCTCACCTACGACCAATACCACTGTGAGGATTTATTTAGCAGCTTCATGATCTATGCATTCTTCCCCATCAACATGAAAGGCTAACTAGCAAAATAACAAAGTTAACTTTTCTCCAGAGTAATGTGTATATCATTAAGAGATGCAGTCTATCAAAGGAATATATGCCATTGATGGTAGAATTTTAATCATTGACAAATATCCTTAGGATAGATTTTTTTTTTAGATCAGAGAAGGGAGATAGAGATGGAATTAGAGATAGGATGTCAGGGGGTATGGTAGAGAGTAGCTTGGGGAAAAGCAAATCTTCTCTTGCCACAGGTCCCTGACTTAATTGGTAATGACTCTACCTCTGGATCACAAGTACTGGGAAAAAAATCATTAATGAGTTCAAATTGTTGTAAGTGACAAAATAGAAAGCTATTAGTCTTTAGCTACACATATGTATGTGTGTGATATCAATACACTGCTGTAAACACTACATGGTGTGTTATGAATTTATCACTAAAAACACTATACATAAATTGGAACAATTATCTGTATCACTAGGTAAGATCTACCTGTCAAAACAAGGGATTTATGATGCCAAGAAATGGAGTGGGAGGATTTTATGGCATACCAGGAGAGGCACTCATGATTTAGGGTCCACTTCCCATAACACAACCAAATTCAGCTGAGCGGTTAAAACCAAGATCCAGCAGCTTCCAGGGCCACTTCTACTTAGAGTACCAAGAAAAGGGCTTCTGCTCTTCACTCACCTGCAAAGAACTGAAAGGCCTGTCTCCAACTCACAGGAAATGCATTTCTTTCCAACCTGAAGAATTAAGAGTGGGCTAGTCATTCTCCCTACTTTTTATTTTCTTTCTTATATCTTGGTCAAAAGTGTGGGGAAATCGAGGTGTGCTAAAGATATTTTGAGTTCTAATCCTCGGTTAAAATTGTCTGCGCTAGAGAATGGTAATGAAATGAAATGTAATAAGAGCTTTAGAATGAAACCTCATATGTAAAAACTTTTCATCACACCAACTGGTTGTTCTTTCTGAGACTGGCCTGAAATTAAACCAATCTTTAAAGACAGAACTTCATAGCAATCTCTAGGATGAGGAAACCTGGATTCATTCATTCATTCATTCACACATTTATTCTTTCAACAATATCCACCAAATGACTTCTAGTTGGTGCTGCACGTCCATGTCTTCTTGTTACACATTGAAACAGAAAACGAGCGGGAGTCAAACCAGGACAATTCATGCCTGACATTGAGAAAACAGAAAATTGAAATGCAGATGGGGCTTCATTTTTTTCCTCTTAATGTTTTTAGAAACCTTGATTTCCTCCCCACAACTGAATTCCCAATAAAGGCATGGAAAGTTCATTGTGCAATGGACAGGGAATTCCTGGGTCACTTGCACCTTTTGAAGAAATGATTAGGGATGGGGGTCACTGTGTTCCCCAATGACTGTAGTAAAAAGCTGGAAAGTCAAGGACCCAGTCACTTTCTGAGCTTTTGTTCCCTCAGATTTCAAATAGGCATTAAAAAATAAAACAAAACCCATTTCACAAAGAATTAAAGAGAAAACATCCACAAAGAACCTGATCATTGCAGGTGAAATAACACATCCAAAATTGCTAAGTCAGGAACGTGAACCAAAGACCTTCTGGTTCAATTTGTAAGAGATATAAATAGACATTTGAGAGGATCAGACAATGCTTTTTCTATTAAAGAAGAACTTGATTTGTTTTTCTCTGGATGCCTGACCACTCAGGGCCCATGTGATGTGTTCTGAGAAACAGTATCATGGCAGTGAAAGACAGTGGCCTTTTTCAAAGAGTCATGCCTTACAGAGCCTACTTTAGTGTTTCACCTGGGCAAAAAGAAAAACAGAATTTCACAGAGAATTAAAGCCTCTCTTTCTTTCTTTGACAAAGATATTTGGCAAGATTCATCATACAGTTCCACAAGCATTAGTCATTGAAGGATTCAAAGCACAGACTGAAGAACAGAGAAACCTGCTGATACATGTCTCTTCTCAGGAAGGGCTTGTACTGACCAGGCTGGCTCTTCCGCCCAGTTTGGCCACTGGATTTCAAAGACAAAGTTTTGAACTTGAATTTAGGTCATGGGTAACCTTAAGTCTATTGTAGAACCCTACTGTTTTGACAAACTTGAGATATGAATTGTGTGTACTTGTCTATATTATCTAATAAGAGATAGAAGACAAACTCTGTAAGAACAAGAATTGCATTATGTGTGGCACATTGTAGATGCTCAAGAACATATTCACTACATGAATAAATAAATAAAGGGCAACAAAAGCCTTTGGAATAGTTTGTGTGCTTATTTTTTGGAAAGTTTTAATGATGAAGAGTGTGGTAAAAATTAAACAGAGTAATAAGAAGAAATGAAGCCACTAATTCATTATGTTATTAAACATAATTTGAAAAGAAAGCCAATACACCCAGAAAAGCAGAGTCTGAGAAACTGCAGAGAAATGGAACAGAAGCCTGCTTTATCTCTGGACTTAGTGTTGAGACAATGTTTCCTCATTGCTTAAAACCATTTTTCTATTACTTGCAGTGAAAAGTGTAACTGATTCAAGATAAATGCATTTACTTCAAGTGGGGCATATCCTTTCCAATAACCACAAGGCATTAGTTGCTTCCCCAAGACACTCCTTCCTCTATTGGAAGATCTGAGAAACCAAATTAGTCATTGGAAATTTATCTGTCCCAACTCCTCCCTCCCCTCCTGAGGGTGAAGTTCTTTTAAAGGGAATGAGATGAATTTTCAGAGAGCTTGAGCTAAATTTCTAGAAATCCTGTTGAAGTATTATAACCCAGAAACCAAGTCCCCTCTCTAGAGACTGGGAGATTCAAGACACTCTACAGTGAGAATTTTTTTTTGAACCATGATGAAGAACCTCTGCCCTTGTCTCATCCTTTGCTTGTCTTTGTATAGACCATCATTGTTCAAAAATTATGTATCATATGAGCCTCACATACAAACTACATATATGTAGTTTAAATTTTTCTAATAGCTAAATTTTAAAAAGTAAAAAGAAATAGGTAAAAACAAAGTTAATATTATGTTTCATTTAACCTAATATAGCTAAAATATCACTTCAACATGCAATTATCTTAAAAACTATTGAGTTACTTAACATTGTTATTTTTGTACAAAGTCTTCAAAATCCTGTGTGTATTTTACACTTAGAGCACATCGCAATTTAGACCAGCTACGTTTCAAGTGCTCAATAAACAGCACAGTTGTAGCCACACAAAAATTTCCTCTACTTCTGTTACAGCATAAAACTCTTAAACACATAGCGTTTAGCATGTAATTAATTATGTAATGGTATTACATTGTTATTGCAATCATCATTAAACTAGTGTTATTTCATCCCCCTATCTGATTTAATATAATCTTACAAGAAACAGTTTTTTATATTGAGATTTAAGCCAGTCTTGATGAGTATAGAAATGTCATTCCTCTTTATGCAAAGATTTCCTTATTATTCTTTGCTGAATGTCACTTTTACAGCTATTAGATGGAAATATTATAATTTATCCTGAAAAATTCTAGTTTTTAGCTATGTATTAACCAAAAGTACCTATGTAAGGGATACCTGCTTATTTCTTGTAAGCCCACCAGATGATGCAGCAAATAGGTACTCAGATCAAAAGCAAACCTTTGCTAGCTGGCCTTTTGTTTAAAAAGTGTCTTATATCTGATTAGCTGAATTCTAAGTATCTTAGGAAATAGATTAAGAGTATAAGAGATAGTCTACTACGGTGGAAAGAGCATAAACTTCAGAGTCAAACAAACCTATCCCTGTCACTTACTAGCTATGTAACACTGGATATATGCATTAGCTTCTCACTTGTAAAATGAGAATCATATATCCTGTCTGGGACTGCTAGTTTTATCCCAATATCCATTCTTCCCTTCTTCATCAGTAAATAACCCCCAAAAGTTAGCTAGACACAGATGCCCAGAAAAAAAGTCCGTGTTTTCAGCTCTTGCTTTCAGCTAGATGTGTTTATGTGGTTAAATTCTGGAAAAGGAGATAAAAATAAAAGTGGTGTCTGTAACTTCCAAGAAGTATCCTTTTTAAAAGAAGGGAGAATGCCATTTTCTTTCTTATGGCTGGAATTCAGACATGATGGGTGGAGCTAGAGAAGTCATCTTGAACCATGAAATGTAAACTGGGTTGAGAACAGCAGAACAAGAGCAGAGCCCTGGGTCCCTCCTGACCATGAAATCACCACCAAAGCTCTAGACCTTTTACCCAGGGTTTTAGAGAAGAAAGACATGCATTTCTATTTTTTTTTTTTTTTTGAGTCATTGTTGTTACTTACTTTCTCCAACTTGCTGCTGAACCCAATACATGCTTAATCTGTAGGATCTTTTTGAAGATAAAATGGGATGGCATGTGTAGTACACTTTGTACAGTGTCTGGCACCTGAGAATGTAGGTGCTTAATACAGGACTGTTTTACACAAAAACTAGCTGGGCGTGGTGGCGGGTGCCTGTAGTTCCAGCTACTCAGGAGGCTAAGACAGGAGAATTGCTTGAACCTGGGAGGCAGAGGTTGCAGTGAGCCGAGATCGTGTCACTGCACTCCATCCTGGGCGACAGAGCGAGACTCTTTCTCAAAAAGAAAATATATACATATATATATATATACACACACACACACACACACACACACACACACACACA